>CAHIKZ030000055.1:820000-852500 GCA_903632075.3 Acanthosepion pharaonis
TATATATATATATATATATATATATATATATAAAAATGTCCCAGAAACAATAAGAACAGAAAGAAAAAACAAGACAAAAATAACACTAAGAAAACGAGATATATATATATATATATATATATATATATATATATATATATATATATATATATATATTTTTCTTAGTGTTGTTTTTATGTCAGTTCCGTTCCTTGGGCATTTTACCAGTTATACTTATCCGTGACCAATTACTCTACAGGAATCATAAAAAAAAACAAATCAGAAACAGAGTAATTATATAAGAACAATCCAGAATTTGTCTTAATCAATAAAACAAAAAATCTTCCGTGTCTTAGAAATTCAGATCTCCCGCTCAACCTAGACCAGAACATCGAAACCAATTATTGTGAATAAGAAAAAAAAAGCCAGATAGTTGATAATACTGCTGTGGTGTTCCACAAACAAGAAAAAAGAAAAGTGAAAAATTGAAAAGTATCTGAATCTGAACAGATACCTAGAGAAATTCTGGGCCATGAAAGTGCCAGCAGTGCCAATCGTTGTTTGATCACTAGGGACAATCCCGAAAAACCCAGAGAAAAAGATAGACGAATTAGAAATCCGAGGAAGAATCAAAACAACACAGACAACGATCCCTTTGAAAGGATCTGAAATATTAAGGCGATTACAGGAGATTAGCTGTCACTCTACCTCCAAAGTGAACCTTCAGTTGATACGATTGTTAGAAGGGAATTCATCGGGCTATCCGAAAAGAAATATAAAAGTAGACACGACGGGGTATGAACAGTTGCACATCGAGAATTGTGCAAATTATTTCGTTTGACATTGTGAACAAATTACATCGACTTTAACTAAAGATGTGACATGGAAAGATGGATTTTCCCAATTATTTTGAGACATCTTTATGTTCATACATTCTTTTTCTAGATACAAATATTCAAGTAAATGCTCTGTTTTATAATAAACAGTATTAATAACATTTACCGGCCTGAATGTCCGAGAAATGTTTAAAGAAAATATTCGTCCTCTGACAGGAATCGAACTTGTATCCTATTTGGAACTGTCATATAGCCTGACGTGTCTTAACCAAGTGAGCCACAGACGATCGTTCGGTTAGCAAAGTCGATTTTACTGCTTTTAAACTACAATAATCCATGAATCTCTCACGTACATTCATATCTGCTCAAAGCGTATCCAAATATAAACAAATGACGTCACACATTATGAAATGGACAAAGAAAATGGACAAGCCGTATATATATATATATTTATATTCTATAAAAAGAATGTATAAACATAAAAATGTCTTAAAATAATTGTCGGACTATTCCCAATTATATTTACATTATCGTTCTGTCGGATTCTCATTCAACTTTACACACACACACACACACACACACACACATATATATATATATATATATATATATATATTGAAGTAGACAAAGTCCAACAATTATTTTAAGACATTTTTATGTTTATACGTTCTTCTTATAGATACAAATATTTAAGTAATAATATTTAAATATTATAAACAGAGCATTTACTTAAATATTTGTATCTATAAAAAGAATGTATAAATCTAAAAATGGCTCAAATATATATATATATATATATATATATATATATATATTGCGTATGTTTTGGCAGCATGTTTTCATTAAGACATATCTTATTGAATAAATTAGACAAGTTTTGTCTAGTTATTTTTAATAGGATCCTCTCATATTCACGAACACGCTTCTTAGTATCCTTATTAAAACAAGAGAGAAAATTGCCATGTTGATACATATTCATTCATTCCGAATACTTTCGACATTATCACAATGTCATCCTACGGGTGTTTTTTTTTTTTAGACAAAATTAAAAATTCTAAGATATAAACTTCCTTGAAGCATTCTATACTAAAAAATTGAAATCAACCTCTAATAAAATTAATTATAAATGCTGCATAAATGTTTTAAAATGTTTCCAGTAGACAGTTTAAAATATCGAGGTTTCAACTAACAGGGTTTTTTTTAACTATGGAAATTCCAAACTTAGTTACCTCCACTGATGTGTGCATTATAAAATCTAAATCGTAAAGTACATAACCTTAGCGTTTTTCACATCACAGTTTTAAAACATTTAACTTTTAGATAGATTGATAGATATGAATAGACTGAGATTAGATAGATAGATATATAGATAGATATGAACAGACTAAGATAGATAGAGATAGATAGATAGATAGATAGATAGATAGATAGATAGATAGATATGAACAGACTTAGATAGATAGATAGATAGATAGATAGATAGATAGATAGATAGATAGATAGATAGATATGAACAGGCTAATATAGATCCTTAGCTATGTGCAGGCTATAATAAATAGATAGCTATGAACAGGCTGTTATAGACAGATTTGAACAGACTAGGATAGATAGATAGATAAATAGATAGATAGATAGATAGATAGATAATGAACAGACTTAGATAGATAGATAGATAGATAGATAGATAGATAGATAGATAGATAGATAGATATGAACAGGCTAATATAGATCCTTATCTATGTGCAGTCTGTAACAAGTAGATAGCTATGAACATGCTGTTATAGACAGATAGATTTGAACAGACTAAGATAGATAGATAGATAGATAGATAGATAGATAGATAGATAGATAGATAGATAGATAGATATGAACAGAATGAGATGGAGATGAATTAAGATATGGCTAAAGCAATTGCTGCAAAAAATCAAGCAAGTTTTTCTATGCCTCTTTCTTTCACGCAAAAACGCCCACTCAAACACGCCCCCACACACATAGACACACAGACACACACGCCTATTGGTTGCTGACACGTGAAGGTGATCATGGCCGACAGAGTGAAGTTCTGTTCACATGGGAACTGTGTCTTCTTGCAAAGCGACTTAGCGATTCCCTTAAAGTACAACCAGGGTTCGTCTCTTATCATCACAGTTTCAGGGAAAGGACGAAAAGGTAGTGTCGTGTCCGGGTGTTGTGAAGTGATGAAACTAAAATAAAAATAAATTAAAAATGTAGTCTGTGCCAAATGTCACTATTCCTCCTCTTTTCCTAAATTTCACAAAATCATATTAGAGACAGCAAGACTCGTGGTTATCGCTGTAAATTGTTTAGTCTATAAACATTGAGGCCTTCCTCGGCGTTTCGTAATAAAAAAAAAGAGTACTGAACTGTTACGTGATATCTGTCATCCTCTGTTACAATGAATGCTGGGCATTCTCCACAAAGATGATGAAACGAACCAACAGAAATGTGGTTCTACAGAAGGATGTTGAGGATACCATGGACGGAAAATGTGAGCATTGACGAGGTTTTAGAGAAAATGGAAACGAAAAGGAAACTTATATTTAACATCAGGAATAGATAGTTGAAATTTTTCGGATATATACTGAGAAAAGAGGGCTTGGAAAATCTGATACTCACAAGACAGATTGAGGGCAAGAGGGTCAGAGGTAAACAACGCACAACATAATTGATTAGCTTAAGTAAATGGATGGCGGAAAGGGTTTAGGAGAAATAAAGTATAGACAACATTTATTAAGTGTCGCAAAGGAGAGGAAATTGTGGAGAGCCATGATCGTCAACGTCTTAAAGGGATATGGCAAATAGAAAAAGAACGAACGAGTAAATGGATGGCGAAATAAAGTTTAGGAGAGATGACAAAGAGACAAAATTTATTAAGAGCTACTAAAGATAGGAAATTGTGGAGGGCTATGATCGCCAACGTCATAAAGGACAAAAAAGCAAAATTTATTAAGAGCAACAAAGAGAGGAAACTGAGGAGAGTCATGATCGCTAACGACCTAAAGAGGTATGTCACATAGAAGAAGAATGAGTTTATGCAAATGGATGACGGAACAGGATTTTATTTTTTTTGCGAAATGACGAAAAGGCAAGAATTATTACAACAACAAAGTAGAGGAAAATGTGGAGAACTATGATCGCCAACGTCCTGAAGGGTCACGGCACATAAAGAAGAATCATTTATTATTAGAGAACTTTTTTTTAATATTACTCTAAACATCGTTGGCATATGTTTTTCGATCCGTCTCTTTTATGGTGAAGACTTTCCGGTCAGACAAATGGCCCTCTTCTTCAGATTCACACGTTTGCTTGATACTATTTTATAACAATGGATAGGATGAAACGTTTTTTCCACTTTATATTAGTGTCTTCGGAAACTAATAACAATTTACCAGAAGACTATTAAGATATTCAAGCAAGATTTACTTACCAAATATTATGATAATATGCGAAAAAGAATTACGTTTTACCAAAATGGATATAAAAACAAATGTAAATTAAAAATTTATTGAAATATTCGGATATTCACACAGTAATAAGGTTTCACAAATGTAAGTTAAACTTATTGAAAAATGATTAGAATATTAAGAAAGTAATATTTTCCCCAGAAAGGATATTATAACAGGAAGGAGCTATAGAAGAAAGATTTATTATCCCATTTAAGTTTCCCCCATTATGAGTATTAACATGATATAATAACCCTATTTCACAAATAGAGCGGAATGGCTGAAAGGAAAAGGGATGACAAGCATGTTTTGTTTTCAGAGAGACTTTTATACAACTAAGACATACACAAATCTAGATATGCACATATATACACGTGTCCCGCGGAGAACAATATATCATATAGATAGCGAGTAGAGTGTAAGGAGAAATAAAAAGGAAGCGCCCTACATATAATATTAATATTCTTCTGTCTTTCTAAAGAAGCCATGTTTAGGACTCCAGATTCAAGCAGGCCGCATTCATCTACTATGTGCCAGGCGAGGACATATTCCAGGAAAGGGAAACAGCGAGTTTCGGGTTTTCCCAAATTGTGGACTGCGAGCTCGAGTTTCTTTCTATATCTGGGAAAGAGATATTCTCAAAGGGAAATTGTACCATGGGCTTGTAAACTGTAGCATTTGCTGGAGGGGACAGATTTAGCCTCAGCCTTACTTTGGTGCAGGCTAAAAAAAGCAACTTGTGGTGGCTGCTGTAAACAAACTGAATGACTGGCCACTCTCGTCACTGTATGAAGTGACATCACAAAGCGGTTGTCACGTAACCCATATAAATTATCCCCACAAAAGGGAGATAATTTATTGAAATATTCGGGTTTCCGTGTTGTAATAACCAGAAAAGATATAAAAAGGAATGTAAGTTAAATTTATTGAAATTCTATTAAAGTGTTCGGTATAATAAAGTTTTCCCAGAAGGATATTCAAAAAATGTAAGTTAAAATTTATTGAAATACTAGCAGCATGGCACGGCGTTGCCCGTGCATGATTCAAAAATCGTACGACTCACACAGCAATCGCTATCACTTGAATTAAAATATTTTTGCCCTTCCTTGCCTTTAAAGGAGTGCTCTTTGCCGTGTTGATGTTGCTACATGTCTTACTTCTTGCCTATCTTACACTGCGAATTTTTTCTAAGCTCTATACTAAACATTAAATCTGTTACAAAAAAAGAACTAAACAAAATGAACACAAAACGATCAGCTTTAAAAAAGGACTCGTACCTGGAAAAACCGAATGAAAAAAGAATACTTTTTCACACCCAACCCAGTTCTGCGGAATCAGAATCAACGTTGAGTTTAAGCAAGCGAATGAGCCAATTGGAGTAAAGTGCCATGAAAATTTAAATTTTTCCCACTTCTGACGAATGCAGCTATCGATTTTTTGCATGCTAGTTAACATTCGTGTCAGTCAGCTGTTGGCTCTCACGCTGGCCAATAGAATCTTCCTGCCTATTCGTGGCAGCCAGCTATTGGCTCTCACTCTGGCCAGTACAAAATGGCCGCAAAGTACATGAAAACTGCAGTAGAAGCATGAAAAATTAATTATTTCCACTATCGATGGGAGTTGGGAAATGCAAAGTCGGTCTTGGCCTTCCGCTAACTTGGAGCATGTGCATGTAAATCGAAAATTGCGGCCGTGCATTCGTTACACACACACACACACACACACACACACACACACACACACACACACACACACACACACACCCACATCCTGCCTTTTATAGATAGAGATTCCTTTTCGAAAACCATTTCAATAAAATTTCAGTTGTTTTTCTGGAAAGGATATAAAAACGCATGAATATTACATTTATTGAAATATTCTGGAGTGTGGAATATAATAATTTTTCGCCGAATGAATGTAAAAATGAATGTAAGTTAACTTTATTGAAATATTAGTTTTTGGAATGGAGTATTTTACCAGAAAGAATATATATATATATATATATATATATATATATATATATATATATATATATATATATATATATATATATAACACGAGTTAAAATTTACTCAAATATATTTTTTTACCAAAAATATAATCAACTTCATTTTCAGCCAACTGCAAACAAATTTTCTATTTCCACATTTAATGAAATTTCTTTTGATTTATTTCGGAAAGAATTTGAAAGGCTTTAAGTTCTTTCTTTCTAAATGTTCTGTCACTTATGAAATGTTCTCACGATCTAAACAAATGAAAATCTCTAAGTGATAAATCTGGTTAGTTTGAATAGCGTAGAAATATCTCCCATCTATTTTTTTTTTTTTTTTGAATTGTTCTGCTGAGCATCTCTTTGCGTTGGCATACTAGAGCATAACAGCTTTCCTGATTACCAAAGCAGGACATTTTCGACCTAAGGCTTCGTTTACTTGACCAATATTAAAAATGCAAATATAATTATTCTTGATGAAACTGCTACAAATAGCGGCACGTTGCGTTCGTTTTTTCAAGCGAAATCTCGCGAGGTTACCCACATTTCTTCCCTTTAAGTTCCGGAGCGAGATTGCTGGGATATGACACATTGTTAAACCTTTTAAATCACACATGATATGCATGACATTTTAATGCGCCTCAAGCATTTTTTTGTACACTTTCAGAATCTATACAATAAATAATGATGAAATATGTTGCTTTTAAACGCTATAATTACCACTGGATTAAAATCTGAAAACCTCTAGAAACTACACAGGATATCAGAGATGATAAACTAATTCTAGATGCAGTGTCGTACTATTCAGACTTTGTCCTGTCTTGGTTGGTTGGATCATACTTCATAGCGATGAACTTCTCATACACTCTAATCTCTCTCTACGTCTCTCTCTCTCTCTACACACGCACACATACAAACACACACACAGATATATATATATATATATATTATTAGTTATTCGAAAATTATAACATGTAAATTATAAAAGAGTGCTCAATACAGAGTAGAGCAAATATAATTATTTATTCAAAAATTATGACATAAATATGTTATGAAATCACTACGAAAATAGCCATTTTGTTTCAACACTTCTAGTGTCTTATCAAATGTAATAGTCACTGTTTACAAACTCAGACTTCCTCTCCAGAGACCTCAACCGAAATAAATATTTCAGGAATATATATATATATATATATATATATATATATATATATATATGCTCCTGAAAGTTTATTATTATATATATATATATGTGTGTGTGTGTGTGTGTGTGTGTGCATACATGAGTGTATGTGTATATATGTACATATATGTGTGTGCGCGTAGGTATATATATATGTAGGTGTGTATGTGTGTATATGCGTATGTGTTTTTACGCATATAAATATTAGGGTTTTTACTGGATAAAATATTCTTATATGTTTATGTTAAATTGGTAACCTGTAGGAGGGATTCCATGTTTTTTCTAATTATTCTTGATTGCACATCATTTCTCTTATAAATGACCTCATTTTTAGTTTGGATCCTTTTATATTTTTATTTTATTTATTTTTATTTTATTTTTTTCTTCTCTCTCATCTTTTCTTTTCATGTATACATAAGGATAGTATATTCAAACGAGACGACAAATTTTCATATATATATGCAATATATATATATATGTGTGCATGTGTGTATGTGGGTGTGTATGTGTGTGCGTGTGTTTGTGTGCAAGCATACATTAGTGTATGCGTATATATGTACATATATATGTGTCTGCGCGTATGTATATATATGTAGGTGTGTATGTGAGATTGAACTCTACCTGGATTCTATCCTTAGAAATTTATATATATATATATATATATATATATATATATATATATATATATATATGTAAATTAATTGATTTAAAATACGGTTTTTCGCTACACAGTTTTAACTATGTTTCAAAAAGAATTTGCTTGAGGATGAAATCGAACTAATGTTTTTAATTTAATTACAAAAGTAAATTCGAAGCTTTTAGCTTCCATTTTTGAAACATGGTTAGAACTGTGTAGCGAAAAAAAACATATTTTAAATCAATCAATTTATGATATTAATGCTCTGTAAATTTACATTGAGCACTATTTTGTAAAAATAAAAATATCTATAAGAAAACCGGATTATATATCTTACTTTTCATATATATATATATATATATATATATATATATTAACCACTAATATTATACATACATACATACATATATATATATATATATATATATATATATTTATTAAAGACATTTTTTATGTTTAACGTTGTTATTTATAGATACAAGTATTTAAGCAAATGCTCTGTTTATGATAAACAGTATTAAATAACATTTACCGGCCTGAATGTCCGAGAAATTTTCATAGATTCGAACCTGCATCCTATACGAAACCGTCATTTACGCTGACGTGCCTTACCTCTGGGCCATAATGTTATTTAATACTGTTTATCATAAACAGAGCATTTGCTTAAATACTTGTATCTATAAATAACAACGTTAAACATAAAAAATGTCTTTAATAAATAAATTGTCGGACCTTGTCCATTTCTTAATATATGACGTCATTTGTTTACATTTGATACGCCAGAGCAGTTATGAATGTACGCGATTCATGGAAGATTGAAGTTTATAAGCAGTAAATTAGACCTTGTCTACTGAAAAGGTTCTTTGTGGCCCAGAGGTAAGGCACGTCAGCGTAAATGACGGTTCCGTATAGGATGCAGGTTCGAATCCTGTCAAAGAACGAATATTTTCTATGAAAATTTCTCGGACATTCAGGCCGGTAAATGTTATTTAATACTGTTTATCATAAACAGAGCATTTGCTTAAATACTTGTATCTATAAATAACAACGTTAAACATAAAGAATGTCTTTAATAAATAAAATGTCGGACCTTGTCCATTTCTTAATATATATATACATCGGCAGTATAAATTGGCTGGATTAGAAATTTGGATCGTATAATCATTTATTGTGTCTAATGTCACCACAAATGTATTCACATTTTTCCGGTGTCTGTTTTTCAATTTTAGGTCAACGAATAGGTAAGGATTAATGCATTTGATAATACCTCATATTTACCTCTATCTCACTCATTTAAACCGTTATTTACCTCCTCTCTTTAAAACTTCTCTCTTTTAATTTTTATTCACCACCCTCACCTTAAGGACTTTCCTATTCTTCTCTCTTCTGTTACACCCTCTCTCTAGATCTTTCATACATGTCCCTCTCACACTTGTTCCCCGCCCCTACACATACACTTTCATTGATTTTTTTTTTTTATACCCGGTTTTATATTTTTCCATTTCTTTTTGAATTTTTAGGTCGGATGAATTGGATCGTGATTCCAATTCCAATGTAATAAATTATAACCATGGAATATTGCTGTTTGAGTCTTTTATATTAGATTCTTACTCTGTCCTGGACATTGAGCTCTAACTGGATTCTATCCTCTTGAAAATATATATATATATATATATATATATATATATATTAATCACTAATATATATATATATATATTATTATATATATATATATATATATATATATATATATATATATATATAATATTAGTAGAATATTATATAGTTTGAGACTACATCAGGCAGTCTCAAGTCCACCAATGTTACATTTTTTCAAGAAGACCAGCATTAGACACACTATTGTCAAAAAATATAGCCACAGGTCGTTATTTGGGGTCCACGATTCTGAGCCACCGATATATATATATATATATATATATATATATATATATATATATATATATATATATATATATATATATATATAATTTTCCTGGGTTGGGGTAATAGTTAGATTTTAAACTCATTATTTTACTTTCAACGCCATCACTTGACAAGATACCCGAAGTGTTGAAACAAAATGGCAATTTTTGTAGTGATGTTATAACATACATATGTTATAATATATATATATATATATATATATATATATATATATATATATATATTATTTGTGGTTTTGTTAGGGGGTAGAAATAAAGACACAAAGAGAGGAATTTATTTAAATATATTAACAGAAACAGTAATACAAACATATACAAACGAGAGTGTTACAGCAAGAACGTTCGGTCCAACTGTCAGAGCTGACTGCTGGAAACTTCACCCTCCAAAAGGCAGTACCTGCTCCTATTTATACCTGGGAGAATTCATGCGCGCGTAGCTAAATTACCATAACACACATACACAAATCACACACACACACACACACACACACACACACACACACACACATATATATATATATTATTGATGTTCACCTAATACAAGACGCAAGAGCCATTCGAGATAGAGGGTTACGGTGTGGTGTTATATGGACGTCCGGTTCAATGGGACGAGCTGTCGGTGTCCTCACCCCAGCCATGTTCTATCCTGAAGGACAACACTAAAAGATTTCATAATCTCTCTCTGGTTAGCTAGTGTAAATCCCCAAGGCCTGAGGTCCGAGTCTCGAAGGGTGAGGCTCGCTCGTGACCTTCAGATCTTAGGGGTGAATATATGCTGTGTGCAAGAGACCCGTTTTTCTTCTAGCGATTATGAAGGTATTCTGTCTAAGGGGTTTACTCTTTATTCAGCATGTTCTGATGTGCTCTTGTCTTCGCAGAACCGGCGGGCAGACTTTGCGTGCTGGATGTTACCATAAAGGATAAGGCTTTGCGTCTCATTGGCGTTTATGGGCCCAATATCCAGGCTAAGCGGCCTGCTTTGTTTCGGCGGATAGACACGTTTATGACGATATCACAGCAGGCAGTTTTAGTGGGGATTGGAATGCCATCCTTGACCGTATAGGGTCAAATTCAAATTCGGGTACTAACAACTGGGGCGTGAAACATTTTCGCAACTTTTCGACAGGTTTGATCTTGTCGACAAATACCGGAATGAGCACCCTCAGTGGGTAGTTTGGACTTCGACAAATATTGGCAGCTCGGCTGTAGGTGTGCTTGCTAGCTACCTCGACCGAGTTTTAGTTAGAAGAGTCGATGTAGGACTCTTAGGGTGTCCAAGTTTTCATTATATAGTTTATTCGGATCATAGGCTTATCCGGGTCGAGACTATTCGAGATAGAGGGTTACGGTGTGGTGTTATATGGGCGTAAGAAAGGTAAAGAAGTTCTTGGTCTATCCAGGAAAGATAATGGCGAACTCTAGATTTGAAGAGGTGGTTAAAATGTGGGGAAAGGAGAATGAATAGATATTAGAAGTAACTGGAAACCGAATCCTAGTCAGAAACAAGGGGAAAAACCTCTACTCTTGTTCAAAAGGTTGGAGAGGGGCGTTAACCGGATGATAGGCAAACCTGTCTACTTCTATTGCGAGAGAAAATGAATGAATAATTAATGAATAAAGTTTTAGAGTTTAGGCAGAGACATTACACATATAGAATGAAAGTAGGCTTTAGAAGAAACCAGAAATCCAATCCTTATCAGGAAAAAAAAAGATAAATCTTTATTTCTGTTCAAAGACCAGCAAGTTAACGATATTAATATATATAACGCTATTTATATATATATATATATATATATATATATATATATATATATATATATATATATAATGTTGGTCAATATATATATATATATATATATATATATATAATATATATATATATATATATATATATATATATATATATATATATCATTTAATCTTTTAATGTTTTATTGACCCTTATATTGCTCTTGGATCTGTTTCTATTTTGGTGTGTTCCTGTCAGCATACGCACGCATATATACACGCATGCTGACAGAACACACCAAAATAGAAACAGATCCAAAGCTTATAGAGGTCACTAAACATTAAAAGATTAAATGCTGATAACTACTCGCTGGACAAACCTTAATTGTTTTATGACCCTTCGCGCAGAACTCTTCATTGACAATTCTAGAAAGAAAATTCGGATTGCCAACACACAAACAGAGAATGTCTCATATCGAGAACATTTCACATTGAACATGAAGAAAAATTAATTATTTTTAATAATATGTAGAAATCTCCACTTTTACCTGAAGACGGTCGCGAGACCAGAAACACGTGTCGTAGTAAAATTATGTAAAACAAAGCATAATATTTTTTCTAAATAAATCCACATTACAAACAAAAAACGTTTGCGGCACCTCTCTTCTTTTAATATACATACTTTTTTCTCTCGTTGGAACCACTACAACATTTTTCCTTTTATATATATATATATATATATATATATATATATATATATATATATATATATATATATATATATGTTAGTGGTATATATATATATATATATATATATATATATATATATATATATATATATATATATATATATATATATAATGTTATATATATATATATATATATATATATATATATATATATATATATATATATATATATATATAAATTCCCAAGAGGATAGAATCCAAGTAGAACTCAATGTCCAGGACAGAGTAAGAATCTAATATAAAAAGGCTCAAACATTAATATTCCATGGTTATAATTTTTGAATTTGTAGGTCTGATGAATTGGATCGATTACAATTCCAATGTAATAAATTATAACCATGGAATATCAGTGTTTGCCTTATATATATATATATATATATATATATATATATATATATATATATATACGCACACCTGCACATATGCATTATGAAAAACTTGCACCAACGAAAAGTACATATAAAAGAGAAAGATCGAGTAGAATAAATAGTCAATTGGTGGTACCCTCTGACGAGTGGAAGGAGTGATTTCCAGTGTGTGGGGAGTGTGAGTGAGAGAGAAAGTGAGAGAGAGAGAGAGAGAGAGAGAGGCGCGGTGGGGTAGATTGAAAAATCGGAGAATCGAATATTCCAGTGGAGTTATATGCTTATAGCCGTTGGGAAAGGAATGCTTCTCTCTCCCCAGAGAGACTGGGTGCTATAACCTTGGGTGGCGATCGGTCCAGGAGAAGAAAAACTCTTAATTCAAAACCTGGGAGGAACTTTTGTGAAGATTGTGGCATGCCGTGCACCAGTTCTTTGTATTCGGCTCTTTCAAAAAGTGTGATCACCACTATAATCAAATCATGTGCAGGTAGTCACACTGTTTGGTTCTAAGAACTGAACTGCCGGACCCTCAAATGACAGGTGTGTCCATTATTATTATTATTATTATTATTATTATATACTAAACTTCAACAACTGAACTATTTGAGTGCATGAAGTGTCTGGGGGTTTTAATACTTAAATAAAGATCCTTCTCGTTCAGCAAATAGTTGCATTCAGTTCTCTTGTGGGAGATTAAGGGGGACGAATATTCTTTACTTAGATTAATTTTCCATTCGAGGTGGTCATACAAAGTTAAGCATGATGTATTTTGGCATTTTTATTAAATATCTGCTTCAAAGAATGACGTCTAAAGATCCTTATCCTAAATGGTTTGTCTTATCATAAAGATCTCAATCGTCTTTTCTAAACTATCACCGGCATTTGCATGAAATCGCTGCAACTCAGTACACAGCACATATATTCATTGTCTGCGTTGCATTATTTCCTTTACAACATTCAAACAATATGCAATAATGAACATAATATTCTATGTCATTGGGCATCTTAACGTGGTGTAATATTTGGCAAGCTTGTCTTGTTAGAACAGTTACGACTCAATAGTGAGTTCGATCCTTACTAGGGGCTACATACTTTCGGTCTTGTGCATCATCTAAGCTACGCTTAGAAAATCAACGTAGGAACCCCGACATTATGTAATAGTGTTGTGGAGTATTTTCACAGTGGAGGCTTGTATTTCTAATAAGTCGTACAAAACGTTAGGAACTTGGAAAATAATAGTCAATGACGCAGCAAATCTAGTTGTGATGGTTGATACTTCAAATGTCCGAATCTCGACTGACGCGCTCAAGGCCGGTTTTATTGTGGGTTTCTCCGAGCCCGTAGGCTCGGCCAAAAAAATAGCCTTTTGAAGCCGATTAGACGGGTTCAGGCCCTGTCTACCTCCCCGGACGAAAGCTTGCCCTTCGGCAAAGCCTCGTCCGGGTTCCTCTCTGCTAATGCAGAGAGTTCGACAGAAGGTGTGCGCAGTCAGAGGCCGCTCAACACTGTTCTGCAGACTTGCCACTGCTACTCCTACTTATTATCTATGGGCGAGTCCATTATCAAAGAATAGGTACCTAAAAATAGTTAGCAAGCTTGTCTCGTAAGATCAATCACGACTGAGTAGTGAGTTCGACCCTGGGTACGCCACAATTTCGGCTTTATGCGACATCGAAGGTACGCTTAGAAAATCGCCTTGGGAATCCTGACATGATGTAATAGCAAGCTTGTCTCGCAAGATCATATACGACTGAGTAGTGAGTTCGACCCTCACCTTGTACTCCACAATTTCGGCCTTGTGCCACATCGAAACTACGCTCAGGAAATCATTTGGGCACCTTGACTGGGTGTAATGGTTAGCAAGCTTGACCCGCAAGATCAGTTACTACTGAGTAGTGAGTTCGATCCTCACTAGGTGCTTCACACTTACGGCCTTATGCCACAAAGAATCAGCATTCTCTGTCATTGCTAGCGGCTCGGAAAGCAAAATCGACGTACGCTCTCCGAATTCCGGTCGAGTTCGTTGCATTCGCTTTCGCACAAGTGCCCTTCGTAAAGATATGAATCCATCACTTCTCGTTCTATGGGTTAAATAGTAGGCCAGTCTAGACTGTAGCCGTGGTTGGCAGCCAGTCCCAGAGAAAGGAATCTGTGGATTCAGACCTGAGGAGTGATGATTGGAGACCTCATAATATCGTTTCAGTTTATGACACTATTTAGAAGTTCTAACATCTGAAAAGTTAAATTAATTGCGTTATAAAAGCTTGAGGGGTCCTAAGTTGTATCCCAAACTAGCTTAAAGAATAAACCGACTCTGTATACACCTGATAAATGCCCGACTGGCCGAAACGTTGTGATAATAACAACATAGATGAGGACAATAGTCCGAATATAAATAGTGTAAATAAGGATAAATTTTGGTATCAGAAATTTAGACGCCAGCTATAAATTTGTTTAAAAGTAAATAAATATGTCATTAATAATGTATATTAGTATTTAACCCGTTTGTGAATACAGGGTGCGATGGATAAATTGTCGTCTAAATGACGCAAAAATGAAAATAAAACTAACATCTAACATATTGACATATTTTACCAAAATTACACAAAAATATCTTGAAATACTAAAAGGTAAATTTATTCAATAAAATCGCCGTTGGCTTCAATCACGGCCTCCAGATGACTTCGGAATCTCCTGCAATTCTTCTGGGCCGTCTTCTTATTTAACTTGGTGAATTCTGCCATAATCCTTGCCTTCAGTTCATCTTTAGTATTCCAATGAGTTTTGTTGGTCTCTCGCTCAACTGCACCCCACACATGGGGATTGCAGTCTAGGGAGTTAGGTGGCCAGATGTAAGGGGTGACTGGGTCGCAGATATTTTTTGACAGCCATGACTGGGTTCTCTTGCTTTTGTAGCATGGTGCAGAATCCTGTTGTCAAACACAGGGTCTCCCAGCAGTCATCCTCCTGTCTCTAAACAGCACTACCTGCTCAAGTCACTTGATGTAGGCCTTCGTGTTGAACCTTAGGCCCTTTGGGAAGATGAATAGAGGCATAACGACGTCATCACTAGTAATCACTTCAAAGACCTTCGTAATCACCATTAGACTCATCAAACTCTTTCTCAATACTCTGCACTGTCCTCAGATTGACACTAAAACACTCTGAAATGTTAGTATAGGAGCTTCCGGTGCGAATGCCAAGCAGTACAGCATACCGTTTCCAAATTTCTGGGGGAGTGAATTGCGTCAGTGTGCTCTTTTTCTCACAGACGGACTCAACTGACCTTACTGTATTGTGCAGTCGACAGAAACACAAACAATGTGAACAATTAAAAATATAAAGAGACGACAATTTATCTATCGCATCCTGTACATTTTTAATGTTGTTCCTATTTGTCATTGCATCTTTTATGAGTGCCATAAAAGCCATAATGAGACACAATCAATAAATAATATTTGTACTGTGTCATTAGTTACGGGGACTGTGTGCAAATGCCAGAAAGGTTTTAGTATGAATAAAAGGGAATATGAGATTTTTCTTGTCAGCTAAGCCTCTCTCTGGAAGAAAAATGGTTGCCAGTTATGTTATTTAAATAGGCTGAATCTGAACCCGTCAAAAACATTTAGAATAAAAGATAAAATGCGTCATGTTCCCAATATAGAACACCTCGTACACAACTGGAAATAAATCTAAGGATACAGTTTCGATTCCTCACAAACTCTCACAAGAAAATTAAGCAAATTTTATATATGCGACCCTATTAGTGCAACACCCACATAGGAGGGGATCGTGTGTGATTTTTTGAGTAATAGATAGCGGCTTGGATTAAGGAATCGGAAAGCCGAGTTTAAATTCCAGTTTAATTCATTACATTAACTTACTTGCTAATACTCTTGGGAAGCGTATGAATCCTCTTCTTCTCCCCCCAGATATGGATAAATAGCAGGACAAAACGAAATCTATAGCCTTGGGTGGCAACTGGTCTACCGCAGAAAAAAATGGCAAGCTACTGCGCGAAAAAATCTGCCTCGTCAGTCACGTATCGAAAGATACATGATCGCCTACGCGTGTATCACGCATGGCACGTAACTGACTGACCGACTTTCCATTATATTCACTTACGTGCTAATAGCCTTGGGAAAGGTATGAATCCTCTTCTTCTCTATCCAGCTATGGGTAAATAGCAGGACAGACCAGGTTCTATAGCCTTGGATGAAAACTGGTCTGCCGCAGAAAGAAATGGCAATTTACTGCAGGAAAAAATCTGCCTCGTCAGTCACGTATCGAAAGATACATGATCGCCTATGCGGGTATCACGCCTGGCGATCATGTATCTTTCGATACAAAAAACTTGGTGAATTCTACCATAATCTTTGCCTTCAGTTCATCTTTGGTATTACAAGGAGTTTTGTTGCTCTCTCGCTTAACTGCACCTCAGACGTAGGGATTGCAGTCTGGGGAGTTAGGTGGCCAGATGTAAGGGGTGATTGGGTCGCAGAAATTGTTTGACAACCATGTGTTCTCTGTCCGGTGTGTCCTGTTATCCGGTTTGTCCTGCTATTTATCGTGACTGATGCAGAAGGACGTGTACCCATGTTTCATAGACTAGGCAGAGACCTTCGACAACGCACGCCACAAGGATCTGATGGAACTGCTCAGCAACCTTGATATATTCGGGAGGGATATCAGAATAATCAAGAACCTATATTGGCAGCAAACTGCATGCATACGCATAGGGAACGAGTTCAGTAAATATACAAAAATAGAAAGGCGCGTAAAGCAAGGATGCGTCTTCTCACCAGACCTGTTCAACCTATACAGCGAAGCAATTCTGGGAGAATTAGAAACGTTACGGGGATTTAGAATTCGCAGCCACAACCTTAATATAAGATACGCAGACGACACAGTATTGATAGAAGACACGGAAAAGAAATTACAAAATCTCCTACAGAAGATAACGACGGAGAGTGAGAAGAAAGGACTAAGCATAAACTACAAGAAGACTGAATACATGGTTATCAGTAAGGGCTTCAGCAAGTGGAGGAAACAGAGGGAAGGAACTTGTTGAGAGCTGCAAGGGATAGAGGGAGGTGGAGAGCCATGATCGCCTACGTCCTGAAAAGGGCATGGAACATAAATAAAAGAATTGTTTCATATTTTATGATCGACTATTTTATATTTTATGAAGTCTGCAATCTGGAATTTTCAAAGCGGTCACCGACTTGAACAAAAGAGAATAAAATAATAAATGAATTAAAACTTCTCGGGTCAAGTAACAACAAACCGGACGTTGAAGATTTCCAATCGCGGATTTATATCAATGATCGCAGTTGGGACTGAGGGAGGTTCTATACGTTCCTTGACATGGAAAGATTGCTCTTAGAAATATTGCTCGTTACTGGATGAAGGCTGGCCGTCGAGGTAGTTCGGATATTTCTCGTTAGAGGTGCCCACTGCGCGTTGTGGTGGTTGTGATAAGATAGTAGGTGGAGAAAAGCTGATCTGTTTGGATGAGATATCAAAAGTGGCAGAAGTGGTCTCTAAGTGTCATCTACCTATCTACCTTCCTACCTGCCAACCAACTCAAACCGTTCAAGAGAATCACTGAAATAAAAACGAAATATTTTGGAAACGGTTCGAATTTCCATTTCTGGTCGTGACGATTATTTTCGCCATTTATTACCTTGTGAACTTGAAACGGGCTTTTCCCAGCTTTTTTGGTGCTCACCACAAGTACGTGATCAGAGATGCAATGTGGTATTTCCTTGTCCAGTAGGTGAAAATCTGTGAGAAGGCCCCGAACCAGAAACATTTTTCTCATAACCAATTCATATGAGCTGGGATTAGATGTTTGTTTTTTACGGTTTATCAACATTTTGCAGAAGCAAGAAAATATTTTTAGATTGTTTGAATTTTTTTGGAGTTAATAATGAGTTACTGATACCATTCCTACTAATTAATCCATAGCTGGGGGTTAGAAAAAGCGGATTAATAACTTTCGCCGGGATATTTCCGCGTGAGTGAATACAATCGGAACTAGAAAATGGGAGCATCTGGTATTCTCAAGCAGTCACCCACCTAGGTACTGACCAAGCTCGGTGTTGTTTAACTTTGGTGATCGCACAGGAACTCGGCTCCCCAATTATTAATTCCTAGCCATTATCCATTACACTATCCACACATCCAATCTTACAGCACCTGATATTCTCAAGCGGTCACCCATCTAAGTACCACACACATGTGACGTTGCTTAACTTCGATAATCGTACAAGAACCAGTGTTTCATCGAAATATGTCCGTAAGCCTTAGACCATCCGACCATCCAAGCTTACAGCACCTGGTTTTCCCAATCAGTCACCCATCTTGGTACTAACCAAGCTTGACGTTGCTTAATTTCAGTGATCTTACGAAAACCGGTATTTCAGCGTGATATGGCCGTAAGCTCTTTAGACCAACCGCA
Organism: Acanthosepion pharaonis; assembly: GCA_903632075.3. Taxonomy (NCBI): domain Eukaryota; kingdom Metazoa; phylum Mollusca; class Cephalopoda; order Sepiida; family Sepiidae; genus Acanthosepion; species Acanthosepion pharaonis. The sequence continues at coordinate 839,338 of CAHIKZ030000055.1, forward strand.
CATCAAAGCTTACAACACCTGCTATTCCCAAGGGTCACCCATCTTGTTAATGACCAATGTTGACGTTGCTTAACTTCGGTGATCGTATGAGAACCGGTGTTTCAACGTGATATAGCCGTAAGCCGTTTAGACTAACCGCACATCAAGGCTTAAGCACCTGTTATTCCCAAGCGGTTACCCATCTTCTTACTGACCAATGTTGACGTTGCTTAACTTTGGCGATTGCGCGAGAACAGGTGTTTCAACGTGATATGCCCGTAAGCCCTTTAGGACAGCCACACAATAAAGCTGACAGCACATGTTATTCCCAACCGGTCACCCATTTTAGTGCTGACCAATGTCGACGTTGCTTAACTTCTTTGATATTACGAGAACCGGTCTTTCAACGTAATATGTCAGTAAGCCCTTTAGACCAGCCGCACATCAAAGTTTACAGCACCTATTATTCCGAAGCGGTCACCCATCTTGGTACTGACCAATGTCGACGTTAGTTAACTTCAAAGATCAGACAAGAACTGTTGTCTCAACGAGATATTGCCGAAACCCCTTTAGACCAGCAGCATATCAAAGCTTAGAGCCCCTGTTATTCCTAAGCGGTCAACCATCTTGGTACTGATCACGATCGACCTTTGTCGGTAACCGTACGAGAATCGGTGTTTCAACGGGATAAAGCCATAAGCCTAATAAGAGGTACTTAGTGTTTATCACGAAGGCAAACTGTATATTAATTCTTTATCAGCAACGATCGTCATAGCATAACCAGACCTTTCACATGAAAAATTATGTTGCGCGATAGTTTTGCAAACAACATCGCTGGTGGATTTTATTGCCACACATTAGAATTAGAATTATCGTCAATGAAAAATGAAGAGCTGAAGCCGATTCTCTCAGCTTTCATTTCCGGAAGTATCCCAAATTTAATCGGCCTGGAATGGAAAAAAAGACCTTATTTTCTCCGATTGATGATTACGATGGATATATGCCATTAATTAATAAAATGGAATTGTATTGATATTATTCTTAATTTGTTTTGAAAATGAAAACACACACACACACACACACACACACACACACACACACACACACACACACATATATATATATATATATATATATATATATATATATATATATATATATATCATAAAATAATATATACATGTTGTGTCTATTTATTTTAAGTAAGTTCCTTTTACCCCTGATAAGTTTAATAACATCATCATTGAAAGACGAAAGGAAATCACCATATTGATACATGTTTTTTTTAATATTATCTAAGTTTTCGGTTTACACAAGCCATTATCAAAGATGACAATTACATTTCAATAAATTAAACAATACACGGACAAAACAATAATGATAGTCTGTTTTTGTTGCATGAAAAATTTCAAAGCAACGATAAATTCGTGTAGACGAGACGCGGAAGCGAAAATCGCATCGCTGCTCGTGACCTCACACATGACCTCGCGAGAGTGAAAACGAGAAGTATTAAGTATGGGAAGCCGTTATTATAAACCAATGGCTTCGGTTATCTATTATAGGCATTTAAAAATATTTTTTGAAGATTTCATAGTTTATTTTGTTCAGTTTAGGTTAATGAAACATACATCAATGAAAAATTGCTGCCTAAATACACACAGTATATATATATATATATATATATATATATATATATATATATATATATATATATATATTCTTCTATTTTTTATGCGTCGTGTCCATTCAGGACGTTGGTGATGATGGCTCTGCACAATTAGCAGTCCTTTTTAATTCTTAATAATTTTTGTCTTTTTGTTATCTGTCCTAAACCCTGTTCCGCCATCCATTTAGTCAAGCTCCTTCTTCTATGTACCGTATCCATTCAGGACATTGCTGATCATGGCTCTCCACAACTTCCTGTCCTCTGTAGCTCTTAGTAAATCTTGTCTTTTTGTTATATGTCCTAAACCTTGTTCCATCATCCATTTACACAAGCTCATTCTTATTCTTCTCTGTGTCGTGTCCCTTCGGGACTATGGCGATCATGTCTCTCCACAACTTCCTGTCCTTTGTAGTTCTTAATATTCTTGCGTTTTTTCTTTTTTTTTTGTTATCTCGCCTAAACGTTGTTCCGCCATCCTTTTACTCAAACCCATTAGGTAGGTTATGCGTTGTTTTCCTCTGTCCCACTTGCCGTCAATCTGCCTTGTGAATATCTAATTTTCCAAGCCCTCTTTCCTCATTATGTGCCCTAGAAATCTACTTCTCCCTAATGTTAAGTATAAATTTCCTTCAAGTTTCCATTTAGTCTAAAACTTTTACTGTTGTTCATATATTCGGTCAATCGTATTATCGGCATCCTTCTGTAGATTGTTCACCATTCTTAACCGCATAGGATGACTGATATTACGAAACACTTCAGTACGCTTTTCTTATTCCTAACGAAATCTGTTTCTTAATACGAAGATTTATGTTCTTATATAAGTTTAAACCTGCTCCTATGTCTGCATTTTAGACTACTTCGTTCCTTTGATTTAATATATATGGTCTTTTATAATAAATACATTGAGCTCTTTTTTGTGGATCAGTTTTAATATTTGATATTACTAGTATCTACCTGGATTATATACCAGCAGATCTATTACCTGTATTATATTGCTCCTATAAGGAATAGTTGAGCCCACTCGGGATTAATCTATCTGGAAAGTCTAACTACCTCTGCCAGCATAGATAAGTTCTGTCCGGAATATTATTTGAAAAATACCCCATATCCTTCTCCGCATTCGTTCAATATATCACTCATGGAAAAAAAAATTGCTGACATCGTGAAGAGATTGCGATGAAAAGCGTATTTCTATCTCAACCCCCTCTCAAACACCAAATCGCAAATACGAAATCTAAAAAACCCCAAAAATCCAACTTCCTGCAAACTCTTGGATCCTTTTGAAAGAGAAATGTTTGTCATAGTTAAAAAAAATGAAATTCAGTAAGCGGCCCCAGCCAATTTCATGAAAGATTAAACAAGGACATAAAAACTATTAAAACTCCAAACACATTTGGGTAAGAGCCGATAAATCTAAAAATATTTATATATGTAACCCCTTACACTACTATAAAATTCTCACGGACAAAATAACAGATAAATATAAACTTGATAGATATAACAGTTCGATATCCGAGATCGATACAGAGACTACTGGGATAGCCAATAAGTTAAATATTCTAGATAGAGTGAAAAAGATCAATACTAAAGATGCCTACATTTTATTTAAAGACTACAAACCTAATTTAGCTATTGCTGCCATATATGGTCTGGAGCCCCTTCTGTTTGCCACGGGGTTCTTGATAGGCTCCAGAGGCGGATATGCAACATAATTGGCCTTGATCTGGCATCTCGTCTACAGTCACTTTCTCACAGACGCGCCGTCGCCTCTCTCTGTCTGTTTTACAAATACCGAGAAGCTGCATTCGCTGGTTCCCAGACGTCATGAGTTCAAGCGCCCTACGAGGCTGGCATCCCGCTCTCACCCCTTCACTGTCGAAACTCCTAAATGTAGCCGTCTCTTCTACTCCAATAGCTTCATGTCTCGCACCTCTCGCCTGTGGAACTCCCTTCCCTATTCCAGTTTCCCTGAGAGTTATAATCCCCAGCTATTCAAATGTAATGTCAATCGACATCTCCAGTTGCCTTGATCTATCCACTACCCTTCTCCTCATCCTTTCTTCTATCACTTCTATCTGATCTTGCTCTAAATTTTCTGTAACCCCTTGCGTCATAGTGGCTTCCCGCCTTGCTTGGGGTGAAAAAAAAAAGTACTCAGTCTAGACTAATAAATCCTACTAAAACTGAACTAGGTCTAATCCCCCCAAAAATATAATTAAAAACATAAGCGATAAATAATTAATTACAACGTGTACTAATCTTTGGAAGGGTTCGTCTGATATTCTTCCAAAACAGAAGAGTCACTTGGTCACCAATCCCGGACTATTCCCAACCTTAGACACGATGCCAAATCAACTAATGAAAAAAAAAACCAAACGAAATGGACTCGCGAAGAGTATTAATAAATCATGATATCTTTTTTCACAAAAGAACATCACGGATCTGGCATACCAAATATGGAGAACTATGATAGGAATTGAAATAAGACCCTAACTCAACCCAAACATGCTTGCCAATGTCCGAAGGGTCATCATGCGAAATAAAAGACTCTCAAAGGCAGAAATAGATCAGATAAAGCTGAGTATAGAAAAGAATACAATAAAGTTTATTGTATGTAATAAAGCCTCACTCAGACAATAAAGAGATGAGATTGGAAATAAATAATATAACAGAGGATGGGGTAAAAATTAAAATAAATGACATACGAAATAATAATCTCTCAGAAAATAAAACTGAAGAATCTACATACGACATAAACTGCAGTTATTCTGATTATGTTATTGAAGATCAGTCAAACGCCATTAGGATAGAATTCCTTGAAAACAACAGAGGTGGAATCACCGAAACAAAAAAAACACATCATTCAAATAATCAGCAGAGTAACTCGCACACAAATGTCAGACAGATAGCAGCTCCAAAAAATTCATATGACAAAGTCCAATAAATATATTTACAAATATACAATGCTGCACTGAAAACATTGTTAACGGACAAACCCCTGGGAAACAGTACAGAAGTAAATAATGTCGTAAACGCAACAGATTTAGCAGCTACTGGTAAGTTAGATATCAAGACAATGAAACAAGAATTAGAGCCAGCTTAGAAGGCAAAACTGAAGCGAGAAATATAAAGGAAATCAAATGTGAGTTATCGATATTAGATGAGATCTCAAGAAACCCAAATATCTCGTCACGCAAATACAGGAAGATCAAGTGGAGATATAACATTAAATACCTAAATTAGATTCCATCAATCAAGGAAATACTAAAACGGAAACTACAGTTAAAGGCTCAAAGAACAAGACGATGCGAAAAGTATTCTGGTTCTATCGCCAAAATAAGATATTTCAAACGGACATTGCGATATATATATATATATATATATATATATATATATTTATTTATTTTATTTATTTATTTATATAAGCAAATATATGGATATAGATCCGACAGTATGAAGAAAAATATACTGAAAAAACAAACAGAAACCCTAATATGCGATTATGCTGTTTTAATGTTTAATGTCAACTTCGGACGTTTCGGTCTAATAGACCATCTTCAGGACATATCTTCATCTTCATAAAACATAATTAACATAGTCTTTTTCATGTTGAATTGTATATGGTCTATGTTAATTATGTTTTATGAATATGTCCTGAAGATGGCCTATTAAACCGAAAGGTCCGACGTTGACATTAAACATTAAAACAGTATAATCGCATATTAGGATTTTTGTTTGTTTTTTCAGTATATTTTTTATATATATATATATATATATATATATATATATATTAAGGAATAGGAACAAGAAGAAGCCTATAGGTACCTAGGAATTAGAGAAAGAGATGGAATACAGCATACCCCCAAATGAAGGCGAAAGTAAGGCAAGAATACTACAGGCGTGTGCGTCTGGTACTCAATATCGAGCTGTTATTAAAAAAAAAGCACAGAATAACAGCCATAAACACTTTGACGGTCACTGTGGTGCAATACAGTTTCAACGAATGGGCGCTAAAACAAGAATGCTTCTCACTTGCCAGAGTATGCATCATCTCAAGGCTGATGTTGATCGTTTGTATGTATCTAGATCTGAATGAGGTAGAGGATTAGTTCAACTAGAACTGTCCTACAAAACTACAACAATCGGCCTTCAAAGATACCTGGATCTACAGAAGACTGGATGATGATTTGTGTCAAAGAACATGAAAGAAGTACAACACTTTATTCAGTAATAAGGGAAGCCAATAAGTCCAACATTGAGTTTCAATTGGGTGACGAATATAATACAATTACTGCAGCTGCAAAAAACTTAAAAAAGAAAGCAAATTCAAATACAGAAACGATGGCAGATTATGTCTCTTCACGGCCAATATTCAGCCCGTACCAAACAAGCTGATATAGACAAAGCCCGTACCCATCAGTGGCTACATAGTGCAAGGTTGAATGTTGAAACCGAAAGTGTTATTCTAGCTGTACAGCTCCAATGCTTCCGAACTAGAAATTACCAAGTACACATACTGAAAAATTGTGTTATTCCAAAATGCAGATTCTGTGATAAATGTCCGGAAACAACTGACCATTTTGCATCAAGTTGCACGGTATTGGCACCCACTGAATATAAAACTCGGCATGACTGAGTGGATCTGTATTGAAAGATCTGCAACTTATACGGAAAAGAAACTGCAAGAAATTGTTATGAGACCCGGTTAGAGAGATAGAACCTGTAACAATCTTATGAGACTTTAAAATATACACCAACAGAACAATCAAAGCTAATCGCCCTGACATTGTGATCAGAAAGCACAAAAACAACATTCGCCATCTTATTTGATGGCAGTCCCTTCAGATTGTAATGTATCTTTGAAGATCTTCAAAATCTTTCAAGATACAAGGATCTTGAAATTGAAATCTCAAAAATGTGGCATATGAGGACACCAATAATTCAAGTTGTAGTTGAAGCACTCGGTTTGGTTGGAAAAGATTCCAGTAGACTCACTGAAGGGATTCCTGGTAGACCATGTCTTAAAGAAATACAAAAATTATACTCATAAGTACAGCCCACACCTTACGAAAGTATTATCTATGTAAAATATATATATCTTAGATGTTTGGAGGTGGGGGTCACCTCAAAAAATGCTCAGTGGAAAATTTCATGATGCCATTTCAGACCTTATGTCTCTGGGTGGGACCCGGAAAGAAATGAGTAGACACCAGAAATAATAAAAATAATAAATCAAAATACAAGGATGTTAAAATGGAAATCTAGAAAAAAGTGACATATAAGGACATCAATAATTCCAGTTATTTGAAGCTCTCTGACTGAATAGAAAAGGTTCCGTTTGACTCAGTGATCATTGGAAAATGTCACGAAGCCATTTTTGAGCTTAGATTTCTGATTGGGACCCGGAAGGAAATGTGTATACAACAGAAATCAAAGGAACAATACACGGGTAAATTTTTATTCTGGAGGGGTTTAAATTCATGCAAAACATTCAAGGATCGAATTGTATATGAAATCGGCATAGACGTGAGTATATACGATATTATTCTAACTTTTCTTTTTTTATCAACCTACTTTTTTTTTTATATTCTCTGTAAAAAGAATAAATATATTTATATATATATATATATATATATATATATATATATATATATATATATATATATATATATATATATATATATATATATATATATATATTTATATTTGTTTACCGGGTTGAGTTTGAATATTCAAGAATCCATTAAATCTTATTAAAATGTGAATTTTTTTCCACTTCGTAAATAGCAGGAAGAATTAAACCTGTGTCACTGCCGTTAGGGGCAGAGGGCCCTTCCAAATGTGTGGATGACAGGTTTCTATAAAATCAAATGATGTGCTGTTGTCGGTTTCACTGGGAACTGATCTGTTGACTCTACACGTTTACGGGAGAGTCGACTATATATATATATATATATATATATATATATCAATAGAGAGAGAGAGAGTAGAGAGAGAGAAGTTTTATTTTGTTTAGAATATTGCTTATTAAAGAACTGTATAGGAAAAGTAAAAGGCTTTACTTATATTATATATAAAAAAAATCGTATATAGGAAAAAGGGCTGATTAAAAAAAATCAAAGTCAAATAATACCTTATATACTCGTGTATAAGTCGACTCTCAAATTGTACGCTCCTGCCTTCGTCACATGATTACAATTTCGAACTGAACCCTTTACTTCGTCCACCAGTAAACAAAAGCATTGGCTGAAGTAATCCAGTGACTTAACCCAAAGTGTTGTGAGTTCAATACCTTGCTACAGAAGAGGTGAACAAAAACTTGAAGCGTTGACTTAAAGGGAGATAACTGATACTGAGGCACCCGGAAGAACCTGCTGTACGGAGAGATGCTATGTAGTAAGAAGACATAAAGGCCAACCAAAGAAACGGTGCAAAGACTTGATCAAAACCTCCACTGATGCAAGATTCAACCAAAAGCGTTGGCATGCCATTGATAACTAAACCTCTGCGAACTTCGAAGAGAACGAGAATTAGAAGAAAATAGCGTCGCTTTGTCACTTTTGTAATGATTACAACCACTGACTTCCAGTATTTCCACTGCTCCAGACTCTGCGCCCCCCACAAACATGGTTTCGGGAGCCACCTCTACATCGAGCGATGAACTGCAAAACAATGTTTTCTTCGCTACACAATCACAAAGAACTCTACCAATAACAGAAAGCACATATTCTGAGGATTTTCAACAACAGAAACAACTAAAATGGATAGCACACACATCTCCAATAGAAAATAATGACATAATCAAGATGTAGACGTTCCACACTACTTTGAACAAAAGGTTAGGAAGGAATCTGCCATCAAATGTGAAAAGAGTACGTAAAACTTAGTGGACTTGAGAAACCTATTTTCCTGAAAAATTGTTTTAGCCCTCTCCCCGGTGTAGACGTGTTTATACGTTATTACTGAAAGTGTTTTTTTCAGACACAGACGAATAAACACGTCCAAAATATAACGTTCAAAAAGGCGTGTTTATACGTCGATCTTGATTCCTTTTATGCCCTTCTGAGTTTGAAACTAGTTCAATTGTTAACTCATACGTCTGGTAGATGTGTTAGCCACTAATCGGGTACTCCAAGGTGCCACAGTTTCTTAGTTACTATACTGAAAACCAAAGAATTCGTCTAAAAAATGAAACTTTTTTCCCAAAATAATTAGCGGGGAAGGGCTTAAGCTGTAAGTGAGCTCGGCGTCATTTTATTGTCCAATCTATTTTAAATACGCACTAAATCTGGCGATCGTTCTGGCTATAGAAATTGGAGAAACATCTTGTAGAAACATGACCAAAGCTTATAGTGGCGTTCCTCCTTAGCAGTAGTAACAGTAGTACAGCACATGATAACGGACGCTTCGTTCCAATCTCTGACGTCACTTTATCTCCTTCTTGAGTCCCCAACTCGACTCTCCACTGTCTCTAGCCCAACTCTTGCCCGGGCTAATTCTCTTCCGTCTGCCTCTTCAATCTGCCTCTTCCGTCTGCCTATTCCGTCTCTCTCGTCCTCTTTTTCAGTATAACTACGCGTTTATATAGAAAAACCCGGCTAGTTACAACAGAATCTTGGCTCTACGGGGTTTTGGCTGTTTCAACCGAAATCATGCGAATTCAGAAGATACTCCTTGCTTACTCAGCTCTGTTCCAAGTTTTAATCAATAAAAATTGTTTCGACCATTTCCATTGTCTGCTAATGACCCAGTTCCAATGGGTACTGCTCCTGTCCTAGATCAGGTTTCAACATCAGTAAACAAAAATGCTCTGATCTAATTTCGCTGTTCAAATCCACTAAAATAAAAAAAAATAAACGTGTGTATATGTGTTTCCCAAAGTCTCTCTGTCACAATATTATACAATCTTCCTCCCAGTCTCCGCCGAACACACAAGCAACAATCATTTACATGAAAGTAGAACCTGCCCTCATCAATGAACACAATAGTGAACCATTTGATCCCTCAGGCGATTCTCTTAGAACAACATTGGAGACGTGTTGTCCATCAGACTGTTGTAAATTGGTTTCCCAGCTGTCCTAAGCTTATATACGCTCTAATTTGTTCTGCGTCTTAAAATTCAAAGAACATGTGGAGCCTTTTAGGTTCGCCTATCGTCTGGTTCACTCTTTCTAGATCTTTTAAACAGGAGTCGAGGTCCATCCCTTGTTTTCTATTTAGGGTTGGGTTCCCGGTTTCTTTTAATGTCTACTTCATCAGTATACACCTAACGCTTGTCCTCTCCTAAGCAAATATGTCCACACAACAACCCTCTACACTGAGTGGCACCTGGGATTTCTAATAGGTGAATATAAAGTAAAAAAGAAAACAAAAAAAAAATAGTACCACGTGACCATCCAGAACCTGGTCGACGAATGTACAATTATTCATTTGACAACTGTAACAGATATCGATGCACCGGAAACGCATCATGTATAACTTACACAGACTTTTTTTTTCGAAATAAGTATAGACAACTCACAATCCAACACCACTGGAACGATTCTAAAAAAAAGGAATAAGGTGCGCACTTCTATGTCATGACACGTATTTGCACTATACTCTTTCAGTGCAATTAATCTTTTCGCGGGTTGTTCACCAGTATGAGTGTTACTAGATCACAATCTTGCCGAAGACTTTGAAAACTTTTATCAGAGATAAAAATCAGCAGCGTCTCTCAGTATTAAAATTCTATTTTGCGTCGAGATAGATTTAGGCAACATAATTCAGTCAAATGTGTTTTATTAAATTTAATCTGTCTATTCATTTTTAGTTATATTTATCCAATTTACGAATAATTTGCTGCCCAGTCTGATCATAACTTTTGAATATACTTCATTCAAAAGTCGTTTTCTTGTTCGAGTAGGCAAAAGATGTGGTTCTGCTGGAGGATACTGAGGATTAAACGGACGGAGCGACTAAGCATCGAGGAAGAAAATTTTAACAAAAGGAACCTTTACACTCAGAATCAGGAAAAGAGAGCTGAAAATCCTTGGATACATAATGAGGAAGAAGGGCTTGGAAAAAATAACACTCACGAGCATATTGAGGGCAAGAGAACATCGCGGAAGGCAACGATTGACCTACCTGACGAGATTGGTTGAATGGATGGAGGATGTAGGAGGGACTTATCAGTGTATATCAGATGAGCTTAAAAACAACAGTTGCAAAAAACACTTTTGTGCTATAAAATATTTATTCGTTATTTTCGAGGTTTACCATAGTTTGAGGCAGAGACTCACAGAATCTGATCACCTTGTAAAGATTGAACTCACTACAGTGGGATTTCTTTGCAACGCCATATTATAACCATTATGTTTTTTGCAACACCATATTATAACCCTGCTCGCTTTTTAATTGGTTAACTAGCGCGCACATTACATTCTGTGATTACCTCGGATAATGAATTCTTCCGAGACACGGGAATAAGGACAGACACGGGAAAAGATATATCAAAGACACTATTGAGGCTTAGTGAAAGAAAGAAAGAAAGAAAGAAAAAGAAAGAGGGAATTACGGAAAAGAAAGAAAAAAAAAGAAAAAAAAAAAAAAGATTAAGAAAAGAATAAAGAAAAGAAAAGAAAGAAAAAAGAAAAAGAAAAGAAAGAGGAAATTAAAAAAAAGAAAAAAAGAAAGAAAAAAAATTAAGAAAAAGAAAGAAAGAAAAAAGAAAAGAAAGAAAAGAAAAAAGGGAATTACGGGAAAAGAAAGAAAACAGAAAGAAAAAGATTAAGAAAAAGAAAGAAAGAAAGAAAGAAAGAGGAATTACGGAAAAAGAAAGAAAACAGAAAGAAAAAGAAAGTAGAAAAAGAAAGAAAGAAAAAAGAAAGAGGAAAAGAAAAGAAAAAAAAGAAAGAAAAAAAAAAAAGAAAAAGAAAGAAAGAAAGAAAGAAAGAAGAAAAGAAAGAAAGAGGGAAAAGAAAAAAGAAAAGAAAAGAAAAAAAAAAGAAAAAAAAAGAAAGAAGGAAAAAGAAAAAGAAAGAAAAAAGAGGGAATTACGGAAAAGAAAAAGAAAAAGAAAGAAAAAGAAAGAAGAAAGAAAGAAAGAAAGAAAGAAAGAAAGAAAGAAAGAAAGAGGGAATTACGGAAAAGAAAGAAAAACAGAAAGAAAAAAAGATTAAGTAGAAGAAGAAAGAAAGAAAAAAAAGAAAGAAAGAGGGAATTACGGAAAAGAAAGAAAAAAGAAAGAAAAAAGATTAAGAAAGAAAGAAAGAAAGAAAGAAAAAGAAAGAAAGAAAGAAAGAAAGAAAGAAAGAAAGAAAGAGGGAATTACGGAAAAGAAAGAAAACAGAAAGAAAAAAGATTAAGTAGAAGAAAGAAAGAAAGAAAGAAAGAAAGAAAGAGGGAATTACGGAAAAGAAAGAAAAAAAGAAAAGAAAAGATTAAAGAAAAGAAAGAAAGAAAAAAAAAGAAAGAAAGAAAGAAAGAAAAAAGAAAAGAGGAAAGAAAAAAGAAAGAAAACAGAAAAGAAAAGAAAGAGAAGAAAAAAAGAAAAGAAAGAAAGAAACAGAAAGAAAAAAAAAGAAAAAAAAAAAAGAAAGAAAGAAAGAAAGAAAGAAAGAATTAAAGAAAAGAGGGAAAACAGAAAGAAAAGAAAGAAGAAGAAGAAAAGAAAGAAAGAAAAAAAGAGGAATTACGAAAAAGAAAGAAAACAGAAAGAAAAAAAAGATTAAGTAGAAGAAAGAAAAGAAAGAAAGAAAGAAAAAAAAAAAAGAAAGAAAAAGAAAAGAAAGAAAGAAAGAAAGAAAGAAAAGAATTGGGAAAAAGAAAGAAAAAGAAAAGAAAAAAGAAAAAAAGAAAAAGAATTACGGAAAAGAAAGAAAACAGAAAGAAAAAAGATTAAGAAAAAAGAAAGAAAGAAAAGAAAGAAAAAAGAAAGAAAAAGGAAGAAAAGAAAAAAGAAAGAAAAAAGAAAGAAAAAAAGATTAAGTAAAAGAAAAAAGAAAAAAGAAAGAAAGAAAGAAAAGAAAGAAAGAAAAGAAAGAAAGAAAGAAAAGGGAAAGAAAAAAAAAAAAGTAGAAAGAAAAAAGATTAAGAAGAAAGAAAGAAAGAAAGAAAGAAAGAAAGAGGGAATTACGGGAAAAGAAAGAAAACAGAAAGAAAAAAAAAAGTAGAGGAAAGAAAGAAAGAAAGAAAGAAAGAAAGAAAGAAAGAGGAATTACGGAAAAGAAAGAAAAACAGAAAGAAAAAAAGAGAAAAGAAAGAAAAAGAAAGAAAGAAAAGAAAGAAAGAAAAGAAAGAAAGAAAAGAAAAAAGAAAGAAAGAAAGAAAGAAAGAAAGAAAGAAAGAAAGAAAAGGGAAGATGGAAAAGAAAGAAAAAAGAAAGAAAAAGAAAAGAAAGAAAGAAAGAAAGAAAGAAAGAGGAATTACGGAAAAAAAAAGAAAAAAGAAAGAAAAAGATTAAGTAGAAGAAAGAAAAGAAAGAAAGAAAGAAAGAAAGAAAGAAAGGGAATTACGGAAAAGAAAGAAAACAGAAAGA
>CAHIKZ030000055.1:862500-895000 GCA_903632075.3 Acanthosepion pharaonis
AAAGATTAAGAAGAAAGAAAGAAAAGAAAGAAAGAAAGAAAGAAAAAAGAAAGAAAAAGAGGAAAACGAAAAAAAAAGAAAAAAAAGAAAAAAATTAAGAAAAGAAGAAAGAAAGAAAGAAAGAAAGAAAGAAAGAGGAATTACGGAAAAAAAGAAAACAGAAAGAAAAAGATTAAGAAAGAAAGAAAAGAAAGAAAGAAAAAGAAAGAAAGAGGGAATTACGGAAAAGAAAGAAAACAGAAAGAAAAAAGATTAAGTAGAAGAAAGAAAGAAAGAAAGAAAGAAAGAAAGAGGGAATTACGGAAAAGAAAGAAAACAGAAAGAAAAAAGATTAAGTAGAAGAAAGAAAGAAAGAAAGAAAGAAAGAAAGAAAGAAAGAAAGAATTACGGAAAAGAAAGAAAACAGAAAGAAAAAAGATTAAGTAGAAGAAAGAAAAAAAAGAAAAGAAAGAAAAGAAAGAAAGAGGGAAACGGAAAAGAAAGAAAAAAGAAAGAAAAAAAGATTAAAAGAAGAAAGAAAGAAAGAAAGAAAGAAAGAAAAAAAGGAATTACGGAAAAGAAAGAAAAAAAGAAAAAGATTAAGTAGAAGAAAGAAAAGAAAGAAAGAAAGAAAGAAAGAAAGAAAGAAAGAAAGAAATTACGGAAAAGAAGAAAAAGAGAAAAAAAAAAGAAAGAAGAAGAAAGAAAGAAAGAAAGAAAGAAAAGAAAGAAAGAAAGAAAAAGTGAAACGGAAGAAAAGTAAGAAAACAGAAAGAAAAAAGATTAAGTAGAAGAAAGAAAGAAAGAAAGAAAGAAAGAAAGAAAGAAAGAAAGAAAGAGGGAATTACGGAAAAGAAAGAAAACAGAAAGAAAAAAGATTAAGTAGAAGAAAGAAAGAAAGAAAGAAAGAGGGAATTACGGAAAAGAAAGAAAACAGAAAGAAAAAAGATTAAGTAGAAGAAAGAAAGAAAGAAAGAAAGAAAGAAACAGGGAATTACGGAAAAGAAAGAAAACAGAAAAAAAAAAGATTAAGTAGAAGAAAGAAAAGAAGAAAAGAAAGAAAGAAAGAGGAATTACGGAAAAGAAAGAAAAAAAGAAAAAAAAAGATTAAAAGAAGAAAAGAAAGAAAAAATGAAGAAAGAAAGAAAGAAAGAAAGAAATTACGGAAAAGAAAAAAACAGAAAGAAAAAAAAGAAAAGTAAAGAAAGAAAGAAACAAAGAAAGAAAAAGAAGGAATTACGGAAAAGAAAGAAAACAGAAAGAAAAAAGATTAAGTAGAAGAAAGAAAGAAAGAAAGAAAGAAAGAAAGAAAGAAAGAGGGAATTACGGAAAGAAAGAAAACAGAAAGAAAAAAGATTAAGTAGAAGAAAGAAAACAGAAAAGAAAAAGAAAGAAAAGAAAGAAAGAAAGAAAGAAAGAAAGAAAGAGGGAATTACGGAAAAGAAAGAAAACAGAAAGAAAAAAGATTAAGTAGAAGAAATAAATAAAGAAAGAAAGAGGGAATTACGGAAAAGAAAGAAAACAGAAAGAAAAAAGATTAAGTAGAAGAAAGAAAGAAAAAGAAAGAAAGAAAGAAAGAAAGGGGGAATTACGGAAACGAAAGAAACAGAAAGAAACAAGATTAAGTAGAAGAAAGAAAGAAAGAAAGAAAGAAAGAAAGAAAGAAAGAAAGAAAGAAAGAAAGGGGGAATTACGGAAAATAAAGAAAACAGAAAGAAAAAAGATTAAGTAGAAGAAAGGATAAAAAAGAAAGTGAAAGAGTGAAATACGGAAAAGGAAAAATGAAGGAAGAGAGGAATAGAAAAAGATAAAAAACAGAAAAATGATTAATTATAAAAAAGGTGGAAAGAGGGAAATACGGTAAAGAAAATAACAGAACGAAAAAAGATTACGCATAAAAAGGAAAGAAAGAAAGAAAGAAAAAAGAAAGAGTGAAATATGGAACAGAAAAAGACAGAAAGAAAAAAGATTAAGTTTAAAGAAAGAAAGGAACAAGGAAATACGGAAAAAAAAAAAAAAGAAAGAAAGAAAGAAAGAAAGAAAGAAAGAAAGAAAAAAGAAAGAAAGAAAATGAAAGAGGGTGGCGATAAGAAAATAAAGAAGGAAGCTACAAAGAAAGAAAGAAAGAAAGAAAGAAAGAAAGAAAGAAAGAAAGAAAGAAAGAAAATGAGAGAGAGGCGAATGAAAGAATGAGTGAGGGGAATACGGAAAAAATAACAAAGTAAACTATGAAAAAGAAAGAAAAATTAAATATGGTAAAAAAGAAACAGAAAGAAAAAAGATTAAGTTGGAAAATAAATAAAGAAAGAAAGAAACAAACAAACAAAAGAAAGGAAGAAAAAAACAAATTAACTAACAAAAGAAAGAAAGAAAGGAATTATATAAAGATGAATTAGAAAGAAAGAAAGAAAGAAAGAAAGAAACAAACAAACAAACAAAGAAACAAACAAACAAACGAACTAACAAACAAAAGAAAGAAAGAAAAAAAGAAAGAAAAAAACAAAGAAATAAAGAAAGGGATTATAGTGAAGCCTCTTGTTTCAGTGAAATGTTAATTTTGTATCTTTTTATTTGTACCCCCTTCCTTCTTTAACTAATGCCCTACATTCATAAATATGATTGTTATTGCAATATTTTGTTTAAGATTTTCTTTAACGATGGAAATGAGAATGTTTCCACGGCTCATAGAAACTGGCAAGGAACTTATTCAGACATTAAATTAACAATTGATTCATGGGAAAATCCCATAAGAAAAACCGTATAATTTTCAGAGGTCGTCCTTTTAAATAGAAATATTTGAAGACATCGCCAAATGCTGAAGTCATCAAATATTTTAACCGAATATGTTTGTATAAATGGTGTTTGTTTAAGCACAGGCTGCCATTGAACCTGGTGTAAAGACAAGATTATCTTTTAAAATTTATTTACTTTCTTGTTGCATATTTATTACTTTCTGGTTGCATATTTTCTCAATTGACTGCAACCTTTAGCAATTAGATAATTGGCGCATTATAATCTTACTATTTCCCATTTCCTTCCTTTGGTTTGATGCCGTCATCATCTAAGATTATTAAATAATAAAGAAAGAATTAGTTCTAGTCTTTAGAAAGAACTGAAAAATAAAGAAAAGTAAGAAAAAAAGAATGAATGAAAGAAAAAAAATGGCGACAATAAAAGGAAAGAAATGAAAAAAAATGAAGACAGCAAAAAGAAAGAAAATAAAAACAAAGGGGACAAAGAAAGAAAGAAAAAAAGAAAGAATTAATTAATTAATTCTAGTTTTTAGGAATAACTGTAAAATAAGGGGAAAGAAAGAAAGCATGAATGAAAGAAAAATGAGGAGAATAAAAACAAAGAAATAAAGAAAAAATGAAGACAGCAAAAGGAAACTAAATGAAAACAAAAGGAAAGAAAGAAAATTAAATTAATGGAAAATTTAAATGAAAGAATGAAAATAAAATCCGAATGAAAAATCTGAAAAAAAAAACAAACAAAAATCAAATCCTAAATGGATGAAAGCACGGAAGAACGAAAAAGGAAATACAAAGAAAGAAAAATGAAAATGAAAGACTGAAAAACAAAGACAAAAACAAGAGAGGGGAAATGCGAAAATAACGAAAGAAAAGAATTTGAAAATTATACGAAAGAAAAACATATATAGAAGAAGAAAGGAAGAAAGGAAGGAAGGAAGGAAGAAAGGAAGGAAGGAACGGACAAAAGAGGAAGCAATGCATTTTGTAAAGAAGAATAGTGCAAGAAAAGAACCAAAAAGTCAAACATTCAAAAAATATGTTAACATTATAACCTCAGGTTTTTAAAATTAACAGAGCGGAGTTACTTTTTTTTGTCTCCCTTATTGTCAAGCGTCTGTCGGTCTCTCTACCGGTTCGGTCTTTTCTTCTGTCTGTCTCTCTGTCTATTCATTGCAGCACATTGACTTAATATGTATCATTTGCCCGCCAGGGGACGCTAGTGTGGCTTTCTGCACTTACAAGATGGCTCCAGTGTTGTTTGATGAAAAAAGGAATTTATTCTGAGCGCAAGAGCGTTCAGAGCCAGACAATGAAACCACAGGAAGAGGAAGCACTAGAAATAAATAAAGAATGGAAAGGAAAAAGTAGGAAGAAAGAGCTTAGGAGAAGGGTGGGGAGGTATCATTTAACGATGACGTAGTTTAAGTTCTTTAGCTGATGAGGTTATTTCGACCTGGATGGAGATTATAGCGAACAAGATATTAGGTTCGTTCGGAAAATAATGTCGATGTTTTGGTGGTCTAAAAGACATTTCAATATAATAAAAGTCCACTATTTACATTGTTCGGACTATCATACTCATCTTTGTTGCCATATTTATCTCAACGTTTCAGCCGTTGTACGCTCTGGTCTTCTTCAGGTAGTTGGAATGTCGAACTGAGCCCTTTATTTCGTTCACTGGGGTAGACTATTCTAGTTCCACGTCTAATGGATGTCAGTTATCTACTGTTAATTCCCCTCTCCAAGTTCACCACATATTTATTGCCGTATTCACTGTCTTAACCAGGTATTGAACTCACAAATCTTTAGGTCCTGTCGCTGGATCTAACCAGCGCCTTTATCCACTGTACCATGTGTCCTTGAGGACATCTGTTATTGAATTCTGGGACTATTAAACTTAATGTCTTCATCTTCATTTTTTTTACCAGTGCTCATATTGCTTATTAGTGCTTTTCTCTGACACTCCTTATCACTGGTTCCCATATTGTATTCATTTCTATGCTTGGTCGGCTCAGGAGATTTTTGTGGCAGGGTTCTGCCCGTTAATAAAGAAAGAAAGACAAATAACAGAATGTCTTCAATCGCAGTATTCAAAATATGAGCAATAACAGCAGTCAAACACGTTATTTACATTGTTAGAACTTTTTTCCTCATCTTTATTGTCATATTCACGAGGTTTCGGCCGTTGTGCGCTCCGGCCTTCATCAGGATATGTCTATATTTCTGAGATGAGGTATTTTAACTATTTAAACTATTAGGACTGTTGTCCTCATCTTTGTTGCCATATTCACCTTCAACATCTGTCTCTATTTCTGAGATGAGCTATTGTAACTATTTACACTATTGACTTTGTTTGAACCGTTGTCCTCATCTTTATTGACATATTCACGACGTTTCGGCCGTTGTGCGCTCCGGCATTCATCAGGTTCCTTCTGTATTTCTAAGATGAGGTATTGTAATTATTGACACTATTTACATTGTTCGAACTATTGTCCACGTAGTTGTTGCCATATTCATCTTCAACGTCTGTCTTTATTTCACAGATGAGGTATCGTAACTATTTACACTATTTACACTGTTCAGGCTATTGTCTCCATCTTTATTGCCATATTCACGACGTTTCAACCGTTGTACGCTCCGGCCTTCATCAGGTGATATGCTTCAGATATTTCCCTTTAACCTACCTCTCCAAGTTTTTGTTTTCCACTGCAGTAGCCAGGTATTGAACTCACAACACTTCGGTACAAGTCACTGGATCCAACCAGCGTTTTTATCCACTGGACCATATAGCCTTGAAGAAGGCCTGAGCGTACAACGGCCAAAATGTCATGAATATAGCAAAAAAGGTGAGGGCAACAGACTTAACGGTGTAAATAATACCTCATCTCAGAAATATAGACGGAAGCTTCGATTTTTTGAACCATTATAACTAAATGCAAATTTCATATGGCCTCCTTTCTATATGATAGCATTTGACCGCGGACGGTAATTGCCCCCCCCCCTCCATCGGGCCGGACTTTAGATATACCTGATGTAAATAATGATAACACCTGATCCCAGAAATTCTAAAAAAAAACAAAAAACGGTGACTTTGTTGGAAACAGATGAAGGTTTTATGATCAACAATATTTACCAATTTAGGTCTCTTTTAGACGTTCTTGGAATATATTTTCGCTCACATTATTTTTATTTTTACATGCACATTATTATAGATTAAAACTTCTTTTATACACAGTGTCTCCTCAGAAAGTGGCTCTCGACGATTTCCTCTCGTTCGTATCACTAATGTTTGTCTCCATACTCTCCTTCTCAATTCCTGTTTCCCATCCATTTACAGAAACTCTTTAGATTTCCATCTGTCCCCCTTGCCTTCAATATCTCATGTGAGTGTCAAATTTTCCAAGCCCTCTTTCTTCATTATATTTCTGAAATCTTAACTGTCACTTTCTGACATTAAGTATAAGTTTTTTGTTGCCATTTTTATTGGATTTCTACGTTACTTATATATCAGATCATCCCATAAGTTCTGTCCGAATGTTTAATAAAGAAAAAAAAGTGACCAAATGTTACATTTAATTACAGATTCAATCAACAATGTATTTCCCTGATTATCTATGACTTCCTTCCATCTATTAACAAGCTTACTAATTCCATTACTGTAAAATTCTTTTGGCTTTGATTCGAAGAACTCACAAATGTCAGTTTTAACCTCTTCCTGTGTTACAAAAGCTGTTTCTTCCAAATGATTCTGTAAGCTATGAAACAAATGGTAGTCTGAAGGAGCAAGATCGGGAGAATAAGATGGATGAGGAATTTTCTCCCAACCAAGTTCATCAATCTTTTGTGACTTGATTCTAGAGCAGGTTTTTTTTTCCTCAAAGCTTGGTTCAAACGCTCTAATTGCTGACAGTATATTTGAGCATTAATTGTTGCATTAGGTGGTAAAAACTCAAAGTGGATTATTCCTTGGCGATCCCACCAGATTGAAGAAGTTCCCTTCTCGGCTGTGGCTGGGGTCCTTCCCCTTTACCAAACCACTCTCTACGACGCTTAACACTTCGATAAAAGATCCATTTTTCGTCGCCAGCCACAAGTCTATCCAAAAAAGGTGAAACAAGTTGGCGAGAATAGAGAGAAGAGCAGATGTCAACTCGGGATTTGAGGTTGTTTTCAGACAATTCAGGAGGCACCCATTTTCCAAGTTTAGGAACTTTTCCAAGTTGTTGAAGATGATGATGAACAGTTGTATGGTTTGAACTGAGAACCACTGCCAATTCCTCAACTGATAAAGCAGGATTTTCTTCAAGGGCTGCTTCAAGAAGCTTTTCATCAAACTCAACTGGACGTCCGGTTCGATCTTCATCGTCAAGGGTGAAATCTCCACCTCTGAATTTTGCAAACCATCTTCTGCAAGTTCTTTCATTCACACATTCCTCTCCATAAACTGAGTGAATATTTCTAGCCGCTTCGGCTGCTGAGTTTCCTTTCTTGAACTCATAAAGCATTATGTGCCTTAAATGATTCTTGGGTATTTTCATGTTAGCAGAGTTTTAATCAAACAAAATTTAATTTTATTGTTTTCTGAAATAAAATTTGATCAGTTTAAATGCATCTAAACATAAAAATAATGTTCAGCTCCATTAGACATTACAAAATACTCTTTAAATTTCGTTTATTTTAACAAAAAGTTAAAATTCGGACAGAACTTATCGGATCACCTGATATATTGTTTTCAGCATCTTTTTGTAGAGCCACTTCTCTGCTGACCCATGTCTTGTCTTCATCTGTGATTAAATTATCCAGTATTAATTGCCATACAGCAAGATCAATGTTGTATAACAGTTCAGCTGTCTTTTCTTGTCTTTCTAACGAAATTTGAATCTTTCTTAATACTTAATAGAAGTAGATAAACTTGCCTATTGTCCGGTTCACACTCCTATCCGGTTTTTTTGAACACGAGCAGAGGTTTGTTCCTTGTTTCCTGCTTAGGGTTTGCTTTCAGATTTGTTCTAAAGTCTCCCCCATTCTATTTTACTCTAAAGCACCTTGCGTCATAGTAGTATTATCACCTTGCTTGAGGGGAGAATTGATTAAAACAAACTCTAATCTTCTTCGAAATAAGATGCTCTCTAACATCAATGCACTTGTTATAGCGCTCCAGCCACTTCGGGAAAACCTCATAAAAATGATTCAAAATGTAGGCATCCAGGACCCTTGCCGCAGCCTCCTTCATCTTCTCAGCCTCTTCAAAGCAACTGCCCCCTGACGTTCTCCTTTAGTTTGGGGAACCGCCCAAAGGTACAGGGAACAAGGTGTGGCCTGCAGAGAGGATGAAGGACAATTTTCATGCCTATTTATGTCAGCTCAAATGTTTATTGCATAGCGAGCTTCCAAATTGCGTTCACGCCCCGACTGCATTCTGCAAACTAGTTAACTATGACAAGAAGATTTTAGTAGGCTGTGTTCAAAGAGCTGCTACAACCGACTCCTTGAATCTGAAATAACAAAAGTTGGCAGGTCAGCTTATTAGATAGATTATAATGATATAGTGAAAATACTCTAGAACAATTATAAATGGTCGGGTGATCCTCCTATATATTTAAAGATAAAATACAAAGAAGAATCTGCAATGTTATTGGTCATAACTTGGCATCTCGGCTTCAGTCACTTCTCCACCGCCGTAGCTTCTTTCTGCACATAATTTCATGATAACTAGTAGATTAGCAGAAAGGTTCTCTTTCGTTTTACAGCTGAAATGTCTAAATACAACCGTAAATTCTATCCTAACAGTTTCTTCTCTCGCACTTCTTACTTGTGGAACTTACGGCTTCTCCCTTCCCTGTCAACTTTGATCTTCAAAAATGTAAATAAAATGTCAATTGTTATCTTCCATTTTATTAATTCCTGTTCTTTTAGTGTTCTCTCTTCTTAATAGCGTTTTTTTTCTCATATTCTCTAACACTCAAGAACCCCTCTCCCGCGTCTTAGTGGCTTTATTGCCTTGGATAGGGGGAAATGATTAAAAAAAGAACCGCCTCCCCTGAGGAAATGTCTGCAAAATTCTGGAATGTTCATCGTACACTCTATCTAGATCCATTACCCTCAGAATAATCCGATAATTTCCGAGTTTTATACTGGAGTTAAACGCCGACCATCTCCATTTTTAAGGGTAGATTTATGCTTTTTATTTATTTACATGAAGCAAAGATTGAAAAACGTTTGGGTTCGCGTTCAGATTTAATTAAAATTTTCAGAAGATTTTCAGGACACGCTAATTTTGATTCAAGTCATTCCTAGACTTGAGGACTTCGGTTTTGGGGCGTGAATCAAAATACAGAATTTTCTTGGTATTAGACCGTATTTTTGTGTAGGTTTCCCCGGTCGTCGTCGGCATCCGTCCGTCCGTCCGTCTCGTGAGACGATGGAGTAGTACGGTGCGTTACGAGCCTGGGCGGGATATATGGAAAACTAGGGCTGCCCGGACGTCTAGTTCCCCCTCTCGGCTTTGCTAGCAGAGTCCAAAGGTGAGGATAAACAGTTTGGTATCAACACAACTGCAGGACAAGAGTTGCTGGAAGGTAGCACAAAGTGCCGTCCATCCGCCTTAGGGGATTCACTCAGGGTTTGAATTCTGAGTTGTCCTACTGCTAGACAAGTTGCCATCCAAGGCTATAAAACCCAGTCTGTCCTAGTATTTACCCATAGCTGGAGGGAGAAGAAGAGGATTTACACCTTTTCCAAGGGTATTAGCACGTAAGTGAATGTAATGGATTCGACTGGAATTCGAACTCGGCTTTCCGATTCCTCAATCCAAGCCGCTAACCATTACTTCACCGTGCCTCCTCAGGCAAACAATCGTTTGAGTTTTTCTTAAAATTAAATTATCAGTGTTTCCATAAATGCATTTGATTTCTGTTCACTAATCTCGGAATGCACTTCACTTTCGATTTTAATGACGTTAGGAAACAGGAAAGTTTCTTATACCAACGCGTATTGATCCTGACTTGATTATATTCATCATTGTTGAATTGACCTGAGTTTTCCGAAGGTACCATGCATATAGATGATGTGTTCAGGCCCAAATAAATTGTACAGAAATTTATTTTTCGGGTGATACTGATTCAGAATATTTATATCGGATCACAAACTGCAAATTCACGTGGTCTTTACATAAATTTATACACAAAATGCTCTCTCTCTCTCTCTCTCTCTCTCTTTATATATATATATATATATATATATATATATATATATATATGAAGAAATATAGTTTTAAGGTGTGGTATGTTTATGAGATAACGTGCTCAATATCAGAGAAAGAGCGTATGTAAATAAAGAAATGAACATTCAACACTCAGAGGCGACAGACTGTTTCATGATAGACGCAATCATCAGGCCACATGTGTTTCGATGATTGCGTTTAGAATGAAACAGTCTGTCGCCCTGAGTGTTGGCTAAAATGTTCACTTGATATATATATATATATATATATATATATATATATATATATATTGATAATATTAGTGGTCAATATACATACATAAATGTATATATATATAAAAATATATAAATATATATATACATACATGCATACATATACATATATATATATAAATTTTCAAGAGGATAGAATTTTATTAAATATATATATATATATATATATATATATATATATTTATATATATATATATATATATATATATATATATATATGAAGACAATGAGACAAAGTGTAAAAATTTATTAACCACTAGTTACGCAAAGAGCATCTGCTTTCATTGACTTCCTCAGGTTAGAATGAAAGAAAGCCAAAGATGTATGTGAGTAAAAATGCCTTGGCATCTCTGAGGATAAGTGGGTGCCATAAATCAAATTAAATTACATTACCTTATCACCTCCAGACTCAAAAGAGTATCTGCCTGCCTGCCTGATTGTTTTTATATATATATATACATGTATATCTATATCTATCTATCTATCTATCTATATATATATATATATATATATATATATATATATATATATATATATATATATAAACAAAAGAGGCAAACATATGTATGCGTGTGTGTTTGCGTGTTATTTAATTCCACCAGCAAGGTCTGCCATCAATTTTTTTATTATATTATTGCAATTTTAGAGGTGTAGTTCATTAGGATTGTAGTTATGAACAATTTGTCAAAAGCTTAAGATTTTCTTGTATATTCAAGGACTTTTGACTGTTTCAGTCATTTCGAAGAACATGTGTTGTCAGTGTGGTGAGTAACTCCTGACGTTTTTAGATTGCAGTAATTACATTCCACCTGGAGTCAAAATCCCCATCAGCGGACTGAACCCGGAGACTGTTGAACAATTTCTATACCTTGGCAGCGTACTAACGTCAAATGCATCCGCTGAAAAAGACATCATGGCTGCCCAGTCAGCATGTGAGAAGCTAATCAAAAGAGTCTTCGGCAAACCTGGGATAACATAAACCACCAAACACTTGGTCGTCTATCGAGATGTTGTAAAGTCGTCTCCCCTGTGAGACCTGGGTACTCTACCGAAGAGACATCTGAAATCTTGAACGATTCAATGAAATGAACCTCCATTTGCTATACAATGTAAAAAAAAATGAATCTTCAATAATATATTAAACTCTCGACCAAATCCTACAATTAAATTCACATTCTTTCCCTAATATACTGAACTCTTTATTGAAAAAGACAAATCCATGAAATTATTTGGTATCCGTATGAAAAAATGTCATTGAAAAAACGGAAATAAATTCAGCACAATTCCACGAATCCATCATGTCTAAAACTCCTCCCTGGATGACAAAACAACCAAACGTCATTTTAAAATTCATTGATGTTCAAAAATGCAGAACCAATTCTATCACATTCCATGAAGAAGGAATCACAGTTAAAGATGCCAAGATATGACATACAAATTATCTTGTGTGTGAATGTTTGGTTTAGATTATTTAATTTAAGTGGATAAAATCTGTGACTAACTACGTCCAAAATAGGCTTTTGCCATTTAACCAATAGTTTCTTCATGTGATTCCATCCTGAATTGGCATAGATTTTTTAGAAGGATTATTGAAGCATAAAAAGAGAAAAAATCCTGAAGAACCTCTTATTAACCCCAGCTTTACAGTAAACGTGCGATGAAGAAGGGGGCGTTCATGCGATTGCACTTGCACTTGTGAGAAGCTAATCAAAAGAGTCTTCGGCAAACCTGGGATAACATAAACCACCAAACACTTAGTTGTCTATCGAGATGTTGTAAAGTCGTCTCCCCTGTGAGACCTGGGTACTCTACCGAAGAGACATCTGCAATCTTGAACGATTCAATCAAATGAACCTTCATTTGCAATACAATGTAAAAAAAACCTGGCTTTTCAATAAAATATTAAATCTCGCGCCAATGGCGGCCTCTTCAACATAGCTCTCCTCCAATCCAGGTGTTGACAGTTTGGTAAGTAAGATTTATTTAATTAACTTCTGAACAATTTCTATATCTTGGCAGCGTACTAACGCCAAATGCATCCGCTGAAAAAGTCATCATGGCTGCCCACTCAGCATGTGAGAAGCTAATCAAAAGAGTCTTCGGCAAACCTGGGATAATACAAATCACTAAGCTCTTGGTCGTCTACCGAGCTGTTGTAATATCGACTCTCCATTACGCCTGTGAGACCTGGATACTCTACCAGAGAGACATCTGCAATCTTGAACGATTCAATCAAATGAAACTTCGTCAAATCCTGCCTCACATGTGACAGGGTCGGATCACAAACAACGACGTTCTCATCCGTGCAAAGATGGAGAGCCTAGAAAGCATCAGGACTCGTCACCGACGACTACGATGTCCGGACACCTTGTCCGAATGGCAGACATCCGCCTACCCCCCTCACAAAAGAGCTGCGGAAGGAACCAACTAGAGAAGAGCAGTCTACGGAAAAAAAGGAAAATCCTTCGAGAACTCCAGAAGGCAAATAGAAGAGACGAAGAGAGCCCAAAGAAATGCGGTCGCTGTGGATGTATCTTCAGATCCAGTATAGAACTCATTTCACACAAAAGGAAATGTCGATGAGCACCACAATACTCGGCAACGAGTTCCACCAACGACGACGACGATGCCATCCACTAATTATATGTATTCCTGGACATATTCCAGTTTTTCATCCTGTATTTTTACATTTTACTAAATTTTACAAGTGACCATTATATATATATATATTTTTATTACTGTCCATTTTTGACCATGAAAACGACCTCTGTTGTGGTTGCTTAACATTTCTGGTAATTCATCCAAGGATTCTGATATCAATAAAATGCCATCAACAAATCGTCTCTTTACATCCAACATAGGACTCCTTTTACAGAGAAGGAAATGTCGATGAGCACCTGAATACTCAGCAAGGAATTCTGCGAACGACGATGGCGATGCAATGTACTAATTATATGTATTTCTGGACATATTCCAGTTTTTCATCCTCTATTTTTACATTTTACTGAATTTTACAAGTGACCATTATATATATATATATATTTTTTTATTACTGTTCATTTTTATCCAACATTAAAACGACCTCTGTTGTGGTTGCTTAACATTTCTGGTAATTCATCCAAGGATTCTGATATAAATAAAATGCCATCAACAAATCGTCTCTTTAAATCCAACATAGGACTCCTTTTACACAGAAGGAAAGGTCGATGAACACCCAATACACGGCAACGAACATAATTACATTTGGAATCAAATTCACGTCCTTTCTAACAATTAAACATAAAACCTTGTATTGAATATTTATACGTGCTCTTCTTACATAAACAAATTAAGCATATTAAATTCATGTCACTAGCTCTATCCTAATTATAAACAATTGTAACAAATAACTTAGATTTATCATTTATTATAAAAAATCAAAACGTCTAATTCTTAGCAATAATTCAGCATCTGTATAAAAAAAATAATGCCGTTTTAATTCTTATTTTTTTTTTTTTTTGGAAGATTGTATCTCCAATACTAATAATCAATAAGCAACATTAAATTATTACATTAGCCACACATACACCACACTATCTCGTAGTTTGCCTTGTCCCTTGTCGAAGTTTAGTGCAATGCAGGCACATCAAAAACAACCCGAATACTGTTAACATGAGACAAATTTTAATTTAAATTTTTTATTGATAACACCAATGTTTTATATAAAACTCAAGCAAAGAAAGACTCAAAATTCTAGAAGCTACGATAATACAAAATTATCAACCAACATTAATTAAAATGGCGTTCTCTGTAGGAAATTGTGTACTGAATTTTTATAAATGATAAGAAATGTTAGATTTTCCTTCTTAAATACTTCAATTGTCACGCACACCAAAGTATGACCAGTTGGGAGTCATCACTGCACCAAAAAACTAAGAGTTTTTTGTTTTGTTTTTTTTTTTTTAGATTTCACATCATTCACAGGTTCTTATCTTCTACTGCAGCAGATTGGCCAGGAGAGTCGCGATCGATCCTGTTTTTGGATCATTTTAAAATATATTTGTCTGTTATTCGTGTCTTCAAATTTTTTTTTTAGATCTCATTAAATTATCTTCTTTCTTACTTTTATCTTTCTTTCACAGATCGACATTTTTATATATTTTCTTTTTCATCTTTCTTTTTACATACAACGCCATTCCATTCATTATGTCCTTCTTACCTTTTTCTTACATTCTTTCTTTCTTTCTTTCACAGATCGAGTTTTATATGCCTTTTCTTTTTCATCTTTCTTTTTACACACAACGCCCTTTCATTAATTACTTCCTTCTTTTTTCTTCCATTCTTTTTCGCATTCTTTCTTTCTTTCTTTCTTTCTTTCTTTCTTTCACAGATCGAGTTTTATATGCCTTTTCTTTTTCATCTTTCTTTTTACACACAACGCCCTTTCATTCCTTACTTTTTTCTTTCTTTTTTCTTTCTTTTTTCTTTTTCTTTATTTTTTCTTTCTTTTTCCTTTCTTTCTTTCTTTCTTTCGTTTCTTTCTTTCACATTTCGACTTCTTTATATCATTTCTTTTTCATCTTTCCTTTTTACATAGAGCGCCTTTTCATTCATTCCTTCTTTCTTTCCTTCATTCTTTCTTTCATTCTTTCTTATTTTACTTTTATTACCATCTTTTTCCAGTCATTATAGCTTCTTCAATTTTCTCTTCTTCAACTTAGACTTTCTTTCTTTCTTTCTTTCTTTCTTTCTTTACTTATATGCATCATTTTTTATTTTATTTTCATTCTTTTTCTTTTTTATTCCTCTTTCATTTATTTTTCTAATTTTATTTTCTTCTTTTTCTGTATCTTGCTTCTTCTTTTCTTTCTTTTATTTTCCCTTCCAATATGTTAATTACATTCCTGATTCTATTCTTTCTTTCTTTCTTTCTTTCATTCATGGTTTTTCTTCAAATATTTTTTCAATTCCCTTGCATCTTTCCTTCTTTATTTGCCTTTCTTTCTTTTCTTTCTTTCTTTTTCTTTCTTTCTTTCATTTTTTCACCTTTCATGTTTATTTTATTCATTGCATTTTTCCTTTTTAATTTCCTTCTTTTCTATTTTCTTTTTGTCTTTCTTCTCTTTTTATTTATATGCTTCTTGCTACATTTTATTACTTTTTTATTTTTCGTTCTTTTCTTTTTTTATTTTCTTCCTTTCCATCTTTTTCTTCTATATGTATAGTATTTATTGTAATACATTTTTTCTTTTCTTTCTTCTTTTCTTTCCTTTTTTTCTGCATTTCTTTTTACTTTTACTTTTCATTATATATGTCACTTCCTTTCTTGATTTTTTTCTTTCTTTCTTATATCATTATGTTATTTCCCTCTTTATCTTTCGTTTTTTTTCTTTCTTTTTCTTTTCTACAGATATTTTATTAATTCTCTTGCCACTTTTCTTATTTTTTCCGTTTTTGCTTCTTTCATATTTTCCACCTTTTCCTTCTTCATCTCTTTATCCCTTTTCTCTATCCTTGTCTTCTCCCGTTAAATGATTTGAGCTACTTATTTCGCGTTTATTTTCCGACATCTTGCTTCCCTTCAACTATTCAAATCCTTTCCCGTTTTTTCATTTTATTTTTCTTGTTCTTTGTTTTCTTCTCATCCCTTTTACGGAACCAGGTTAATTTCTTTTCTCCAAAGTATGTATTTTACAACTTTTATTGAATTGATTGATACCAATTCCATAGACTTTCGATGTGTTCATCATGATTCGCCCATGGCTAAAAGACAAGATTTTAGCATTACACAGATCTCTGCATTTTTGCAAAGTCAGGTTTTTTTTTTTTAATTCTTTCTCATGCAAGGAATAACCATTTCTGGAAGAACCTCTTGGAGATTTCATGACGCTTTCACAAATAGGTAACCTCTAAGGTTCTGGCACAATATAAAGACCTAGGTGAGACTGAAAATAGAATTTCTTTTTTTTGTTCGATCGCTTCTTTCTTTTTTAAATTTTATTTCTTCCTTGTTTATTTTTATCTATTTTTCTTTTCATATCTTTCCTTTATCGTCTTTTTAATTTCATCGTTTCTTTATTTTTTCTTCCGTTTCTTTTCGTTATTTCTTTTTTTCTTTTTTATTTCTTTCTTTTTTTTTCATTTTACACTTTCTTTTACTCTTTTCTTTTCTAATTATATGTTCTTTCTTTCTATTTTTACATTTTCTTTTCATATTTTTCTTCTTTTACATTTTTCTTTCTTGTTCATATTTCTTTCTTTTTTCTTTCTTTCTTTTCTTCTTTGTTCTTTTATCTTTCTTTCTTTGTTCTTTTTCTTTCTTTTTTCTTTTTTCCTTCTTTCTTTCTTGTTTTATCTTTCTTTTTCTTTCTTTTTCTTTTGTATTTCTTTATCTATTTGTGATTTTACCTTTCTTTCTTTTTTCTTTTTTCTTTCCTTCTTTCTTTCGTTCTTTCTTTCTTTATTTATTTATTTCTTCGTTCTTTTATCTTTCTTTGTTCTTTTTCTTTCTTTCTCCTTTTATCTTCCTTCTTTTCTTTTTTTTTGTTTCCTTCTGTTTTGGTTCTTTTTTCTTTCTTTCTTTCTTTCTTTCTTTCTTTCTTTCTTTCTTTCTTTCTTTCTTTCTTTGTTCTTTTAATCTTCTTTCATTGTGCTTTTTTCTTCATTTCTTTTTTCTATTCTTCCTTTTCTCCTTTAATTTTCATCTAATTTTCCTTCTTCTCTCGTTTAGTTTTCGTCTAACTTCCCCTTTCTTTCATTTTCTCTTTTACATTTCGTCTCACTTTTCTTCCTTTTCTCTTTCTATCTCACTTTTCTTCCTTCTCTCTTTTTGTTTCATTTCCCTTTCATTCTATCTTTTGCCTTACACCCAATTTCCTTTCTTCTCTTTTTTACCTTTCTTTCTCTTATTCTTTCTTCTTTATCATCTTTTCTTTCCTCTTTTTTTTCTTTTTTCTTTCTTTTCGTTATATTTAGACGTTATCCTTTTTTTTATTTTAAATTTAATAACTGGAAGATCTATATTATTTACATTGGATAAGGTAAGACTTCAAGAACACCAGAAAGCTGTAACACGTGTGGAAGTGGAAAAACCAGGAGTGGCTGACCATATATATAGAGAGAAGGGAGATCACCGCCCTCTGTGGGATCAGGTTGAGATCATAGACAAAGAACACCATTGGAAAATTCGTAAACTTAAGGAATCAGCGCATATGCTAAGCCACAAAAATCTCCTGAGCCGACCAACCATAGAAATGAATACAATATGGGAACCAGTAATAAGGAGTGCCAGAGAAAAGCGGTAATATCAACAGAAATTGCAATATGAGCTCTGGTAAGAACAAGGAATGATAACAGCAAAAATTGCAATATGAGCACTGATTAAAAATGGTTGCTGAATTCATACACAGATGTCCTCAAGGACACATGGCACAGTGGATAAAGGCGTTAGTTAGATCCGGTGACAGGACCCAAAGAGTGTGAGTTCAATACCCGGTTAAGGCAGTGGAGAACATTCAGAGGGAAATTAACAGGAGATAGCTGATAACTGATATCCATTAAAACATGGCATGTGGAACTAGAACAGTCTACCCCAGTATGTGAAATAAAGGGTTCAGTTAGACATTCCAACCACCTGAAGAAGGCCGGAGCGTACAACGGCCGAAACGTTGTAATAAATATGGCGACAGAGATGAGGATGATAGTCCGAATAATGTAAATAATGTACATAATACCTCATCTCAGATGGAAGATCTATGCATAAAATTATTCAATTGACTTTGTGCCATATTAATCAATGAATATGATTATCTAATAAGTAAATCTCAAATTTCATGTAAGTGTCCTCGTGGAAGCTATAAACTAATTCACTATCTAAATAAATAAATGGCAAATTCTCTCTGGCCGTCTGTGTATCTGAAACCCTTTTAACTTTAAGTATCATACCTTTGGGAATCTGCATAATCCTAGGATTGAAAATCTGCTTTTCATCCAGCATTAAGATTTGTGTCTGTTTGAGACGGATAAAGTTACAAACTGACATTTTAAAATAACAGAAAAAAATAGTGATTTTAAAAGTTTTTAATTTATATTGAGTCTGAAGTAACACAAAAAGGTTGTGCATTTTTAAAAACCTGTTTTAAATTCGGTTTAAAATATTTCCAAAACATTGTGAATTGAGGAAATCAATTTTATTTCTTCAAGATGCCAAGGAATGCGAGTGACACAGGTTTTGTGAAGTGAGGTTTTGAAGTTACCCAGAGTTTGTGATTTGAAGAACTCAAATTTCGACCTGAATTGGAATTTCGGTCAAATTGAAGTTTCGGATCAAATCGGTCTTTTAGTCGGGATTGGACTCAGTCCGAGTCAGAGTTAAAATGAAGTTTTCATCAAGTTCCATGGCGTTAATTTCTTCAAAATCATTATTGCTGTTTTCTAAATGGGACCACTGACCCATATATATATAAATAGCCAAGGAAATATCCAGCATTCGCGGCCTGACGATTGCGTCCAGCATGAAACAGCCTGTCGTCTCTGAGTGTTGACTTCAATGTTCACTTTTTATTTATATTTACATACGCTCTATCTCTGATATTGAGCACTTTATCCCATAAATATAGCACACCTTAAAACTATATTTCTTCATATATATATATATATATATATATATATATATATATAATATCTTATTAAAAATAAAATTGAGCTAGTATATATATATAAAATAGCTTTTGTGGTAATATATATATATATATATATATATATATATATATAGCTGTATGTACTTGCAAAATTCTCCTAAAACAGTGGCATCAAGCAAAGCTAGCCTTCTCGTTATATGACGTAGCATGTATTTTATATCTTGCTTAGCTTAACAGACCTTGTTTAGGCGCTATAATTCGTCTCAATATTTAACAGTAAACATTTTAATGAGCGTAGCTTGTTAGTCTTTTCTCCCACTCTCTCTCTCCCTCTCTTTCTCCCTCCATCTCTCTCTCTTCCTCACTCTCTCTCTCCCTCACTCTCTCACCCCCTCCCCCTCTCTCCCTCCCTCACTCTATCTCTCTCTCCCTCCCTCTGTGTCTGTGTGATATTTATTGATAAGCGCATGAGTTATAAACACGTTTTATAATTGAATAGATAGATTATTCAAATAAAGTAATTTTTCTACTTTCAAAATGGTAAGCAAGTTGTCATTACAGCTTGAGAATAAAGAGGGGAATCAAACAATATCAAACGATATCAAACAATTTCAAACAATATCAAACGATATCAAACGATATTAAACAATATCAAACAATATCAAACGACATCAAACAATATCAAACGATATCAAACAATACCAAACAATATCAAATATCAAATGATATCAAACAATACCAAACGATATCAAACAATATCAAACAATATCAAACGACATCAAACAATATCAAACAATATCAAACGACATCAAAAAATATCAAACAATACCAAGCAATATCAAACGATATCAAACAATATCAAACGATATTAAACAATATCAAACGATATTAAACAATATCAAACAAAAAATATTACACTCATAATCCTATCCTCGAACACTCGATCAACAAAAACAAACTAGTTTATCTCCAACACTAAGCTCATTACCACCACCTCCAAGACGATCAGTGATCTAGTTAACAAAAAAAATCAAATACATCAGATGCCGAGATATAATATAAAATGTCTGTAATGCCAGAAGTGCTACATAGGCGAAACATTCAGAAATTTAAAAGCCTGCATCTACGATCATAAAAATGATCTACTTTTCGACACTCCCTGAACTCGCTCGTAACATACAGAAATAAAACAGACCATAACTTCGATTTAATAAATGCCACCATAATTAGAAAAGGACGTGATTTATTACGCAGAAAAGAAATCCTGATAAATATTTTCGCATCAATAGACACACGCCAAACATATTTTATATGACCAAATTTTATAAAATCCACACTTAGAGAATCTAAGGTCAGTTTACAGCGACCGATATAATCTAAATTCTTTCGACCCGCACAAAACATTCCCCAATCAACATACGGATACCACCCACCAATACACATAGGGAAATATCAGACAGAAATAAATATCCCCACTCGATGCAAAAATCCACACACACACACACACACACACACACACACACACACACACACACCAAAACACACACACACACACACCCGCACATTATCAACCAAATCCTGCATAGAGCTACTAGAATTGTGATACACAAACGCAAAAGAATTATACACACCAACGCTACCTGACAAGACAAATATACGCGATGTTAACTTAACAATATATATATATATATATATATATATATATATATATATTGTGTGTGTGTGTTTAGGCAGCAATTATTCATTTATGCATGTTTCATTAAAGACGACAGACAAGTTACTACGATTAAGCTTTTTATTTAATTTTTCTTGTGTTCGAACAAGTGTTTTCTTTTTTGGACACCGAGTGTGTAGAAACTGTCCAAATGTTCTATAATTCCGAGCGCTTTCGGCTATACTTCTAACCATTATCAAGGATGATTTTATTTTTTCAGTTTAATTTAGTGTGTGTTGCGTGTATGCTTTTAGCTTTATAGGGATGTTTTCCGAACACGGTTAGCACATTGTGACCGTGTTCGTAGTTAATATTAATAAGTGTTGGCTTTTTCTTTTTTATTATTAGGGCTTTCATTATTTTTAATCTATTTTCTACCAGTATGTTTCGGATGGAGTCTGGTAAGTGTCTGTGCTTAAATGGGTTCTAATAATATACATATATATACTGAGAGAGAGAGAAAGGGAGATATTTTTTATAAAAATCATTGAAGTGAACACAGATATGAACGGAATGGTATATATATATATATATATATATAGAGAGAGAGAGAGAGATAGACATATATATATATACACACGCATATATATACACACACACGCAGATATATATATATATATATATATATATATATATATATATATATATATATATGCATGTTTCATTAAAGACGACAGACAAGTTACTACGATTAATCTTTTTATGTAATTTTTCTTGTGTTCGAACAAGTGTTTTCTTTTTGGACACCGAGTGTGTAGAAACTGTCCAAATGTTCTATAATTCGAGCGCTTTCGGCTATACTTCTAGCCATTATCAAGGATGATTTTATTTTTCAGATTAATTTAGTGTGTGTGTGTGTTGTGTATATGTTTTTAGTTTTATAGAGATGTTTTATTTTCCGAACATGGTTAGCACATTGTGACCATGTTCGTAGTTAATATTAAGTGTTGGTTTTTTTCTTTTTACTATTAGGGCTTCTATTATTTTTATTTTTTTACAGGTCGATGAGGTTATTATGTGTGTATCTTCTACTAGTATGTTTCGAGTGGAGTCTGGTCAGTTTGAGTGTGTTTAAATGGGCTCTAATAGAGCTGTGGTCAGATCGGTGTAACGTAAGGCATTAATAGCAGTAGCAGCCAAAGTGAATATATATATAAGTCCGACAATTATTTTAAGACATTTTTATGTTTATACCTTCTTTTTTTTTAAAGATACAAATATTTAAGTAAATGCTCTGTTTATAATAAACAGTATTAACAACATTTACTGGCCTGAATGTCCGAGAAAGTCACAGAAAATATTCGTCCTCCGAAAAAAAAGAAAGTATAAAAATAAAAATGTCTTATAAATAACTGTCGGACATTGTCCATTTCATAATGTGTGACATCATTTAATTACATTTGGATATGCATCGAGCAGATATGAATGTACGTGAGAGATTCATGGAAGATTGCAGTTTAAATACAGTAAATTCGACTTTGCTAACCGAACGCTCCTCTGTGGCCAAATCGGTTAAAGGCACGTCAAGCAAAATGACGGTTCCGTATAGGATACAGGTTCGAATCCTATCGGATATGTCTTTGTGTATATATATATATATATATATATATACTCACATTACAAAATCCAACTTTTGACAAAAAATGCAATTTAAGACATAACACCGACTTTCCAGGTACTGTTGTTTATGATACCTGATTATTAGAAAAGACAGTGCACGAACGTTGGTGTCCTAATTATATATATATATATATATATATATATATATATATATATTGTGTTTTTATACATCTAGTATATAATATGTTAAATTCTCTGCTGTGCGCCGATAGCTCAGGGGTAGGAATTATGACTGATGCTAATTTCGAGCTTCGATCCTGGCTTGAAGGAATCGGATGTCTAGTCACACTGATGAACTGTGATACAGCGAAACTGTCTTGTATGTGAATGACTATTTATGGTCTCGTTAGCCAATTGAGCATCATAGAAAAAGGGTAATTTAAAAACAGGTGCTGCTTCTGTTATTTACGCATCGCTCTAAGAGCGAATCTTGGCTACTGGCGTTTGCATACATTTCGTAAATAATGCGTTAAAAATGACCTTTTCTCTGTTATATATGTTATTGTGTATATTCGCATGTGTTTTTGAACATAGAAATATAGGTCCTTGCTGGATTAGATAATCGTTATATTTATCTTCATATATTTATATTTGATTTGTAACCTGTAGTCGATATTAAATTTGTCAAATTTTCTCAATTACAAAGCGGCCCTTTAAGTAAACGCAATTTTACTTTCCTTCGTCCCATCTCTCTCCCCCACCTCGTCTTTCCATCCCTCTTATTCTAACATTAGATTGTCTATGGTGTTTGTATGTCACCATGAAATGTTTCTTTATGCATTAGACATCCGTCAACATTCATTTTTTTCTCTTAATTAAACCCCTTCCACCCATCTCTCTGTTAAGGTTTAATCTCACTCCTCCTCATACTTACACTCTCTCTAAATTCTGTTTTTATTTCCGGAGTTGGGTTTTTTTTCTGTTTTCTTTTTGAATTTGTAAGTCTGATGAATTGGATCGTATTTACGATTCCAAAGGAATAAATTATGACCATGGAATATTAGTGTTTAAGCCTTTTTATTATATATATATATATATATATATTTGAATAAAAACAGACCACTTTAAGTTTCCATGTAAAGGGTTCTGGATCATCAGACTTTACTTCCAAAGATATCATCCTCCTTGAGTCTACCCATACGGATTACCTAGTTTTGCATAAACTAACTATATATATATATATATATATATATATATATATATATATATATATATATATATATATACAAATGAGTTAAAAGTTGCCAAAGATTGGTCCCTGATGATGCGTTGGCCTAAAAGGCAGCCTAGGTCCGGATATTTTCAAAAATAAAATGGACATAAAATTATGTTTATTTAAATCAATATTCCTGTTCTATGGTATCAGGATTTTGTTTCAATATATATATATATATATATATATATATATATATAAAATGTAAATCTGTTTAAACTTGGTGGATGGAAAAACACGGATAGTACAATTTTCAAATAAATTGCCACCCGAGGAAAATGGGGAAACAAAAGAAAGAAAGAAAGAAAGAAAGAACCAGAAACCTCCGGACAAGGCGAAAGAAAATCGTCCAGTACCTTAAATCTCTGGTACAACGAAAAAAGAAACAGTGAGTAATAACTTAATGACGATCCCATGTGGTGAAACCTAGGTGGGTAGTGTCTGGCTCATTAGGATTTATTTATATATATATATATATATATATATATATATATATATATATATGATTAATACAAATATAAAAATTTTCACTTAGCTACTTTATATTCTAATAATCCCGAGTTTCGTAGACGAATCCACCAGAACTCGCTCCGTCCACTCGTCAGGAGATATCACCAATTGGTCGTTTATTTGCTCGTTTTTCTTTTATATTAACTTAAGAAACACGCAGTTTTCGTTATCTTCCGCCGAAGATTGCCACCAAGGATATCTCTGTGGAAATATTTAAATACATAAAACCCGATATCCAGTACGACCACTAATTTCACACATCCCAACACCTATCTCCAAGCTGTCAAAATTCATTAATAATATCATTGCTCTATATCTACCAATTGTAACACTACAATAACTCATGAATTTCTCCAAATTTTAAAATCTATGCAAACAATATTTTAGCGTCACTCGACGTTGGAAATTTATTTACAAATGTCCCTGCTGATGAAACCATCAACATAATCCTTAACTCTGTGTATAAAAATAATTCCATTCCACTTCCTTCCATCAAACCAAATATCCTCAAAAAATGATTGCATGCCTGCACAACTAAAGTCCCCTTCTAGGAATATAATGGCAATGTCTACAACCAAACTAATAGTGTTAGTATGGGGATCCCCTCGGCACGTGATTTTCCAACTAATACATGTGTCACATAAAAACACGATATTCAAAAACGTTTCTTGACTCAATATATATGTTCGCTTTGTAGGGGATTTTTTTTATTTTAGCGAAGACCAAACAAGATATTGATAATCTCAAAACCACATTCGAAAAAAACTGTCCTTGACTTTATCTATGAACCTAGTCCAAAAAAAAACCCATTCTTAGATAGATAGATAGATAGATAGATAGATAGATAGATAGATAGATAGATAAATAATGAAGAGACTGAGATAGATAGATAGATAGATAGTAAAATCCAGGTAGCATCAGAGACTAAAAAACTAAATGCGAATCGAAATATGTTTTTTTTTAAATGTGTTATGCCTGAGGATGACTAAATGTACAGTTGAAAGTACTTGCATATTAAAAAAGACCTTATACAGCTCATAATTATTAAAAACAAGGATCCAAATGTAAACAAATGACGTCACACATTTTGAAATGGACAAAGTCCGACAATTATTTTACGACATTTTTATGTTTATACATTCTTTTTATAGATCCAAATATTTAAGTAAATGCTCTGTTTTATAATAAACAGTATTAAACATTTCATAATGTGTGACGTCATTTGTTTACGTTTGGATACGCCATGAGCAGATATGAATGTACGTGAGAGAATCATGGAAGGTTGAAGTTTAAAGGCAGTAAATTCGACCTTGCTAACCGACCGCTCCTCTGTGGCCAAATCGGTAAAGGCACGTCAAGGTAAATGACGGTTCTGTATAAGACACAGGTTCGATTACTATCGGAGGACGAATTTTCTATGACAATTTCTCGGACATTCAGGCCGGTAAATTTTGTTTAATACTGTTTATTATAAACAGCATTTACTTAAATATTTGTACATATAAAAAGAAGGTATAAACATGTCTTAAAAATGTCTTAATATATATGTATGTATGCATAAGCGTATATATATGAATTGGTAAACGCACTCATATAAAGCTCAAATGAAGTCAACATACATCCATATATGGTATTTATTGATGAATATCTTAATTGCTAATAAACTGTCAATGATTGCTGCCAACTGCAAACACAAGCAGAGAAATGCTTAGAAAATACTGAAAGACACACAAATGAACAAATAAAGAGAAAAAAAAAATGAACCGCGGCAGATTTCGGCCGGCCTGATCTCTGACTAAAATAATGCCAACATTTCTAGAACATTCCCATTTATTTTCTGGTGTAACTTTATCAACCATCTCAAGGCTGGAAATTAACGCACGCACACACACACAAACACACACACACACATATATATATATTAAAAATACGTACATATACTGATATATGATTAAACACACACACACACACACACACACACACACACACACACATATATATATATATATATATATATATATATAAAACGAAGATAAAAAAAGAAAAGAATATATACAGAATGAGAGAGAGACTGATGGGGAATTAAAAAGTGGCGATGCGGATAAGAGAGAGAGAGAGATTGGGAAATAAAAAGAGGCGATGCAGAGAAAAGAGAGAGAGATGGGGAATTAAAAAATGGCGACGCGGATAAGAGAGAGAGAGAGAGAGAGAGAGAGAGAGAGAGAGGAAATAAAAAGAAGCGATGCGGAGAAGAGAGAGATAAAA
The DNA here is from genome assembly GCA_903632075.3 of Acanthosepion pharaonis. Lineage (NCBI taxonomy): Eukaryota > Metazoa > Mollusca > Cephalopoda > Sepiida > Sepiidae > Acanthosepion > Acanthosepion pharaonis. The sequence continues at coordinate 888,667 of CAHIKZ030000055.1, forward strand.
TTTGGAGAAGGTTGTCGAAAAGAATAAATGCAAATATGGCTTCCAATGAGCGGGAATGGTTTTCAGTCGAGAGCAAGATGGTGGAAATGAAACAAAGAAAGGAACAAGCAAATTAAAAAAAGAAAAGAAAAGAAAACAGAAAGCCCGAAACAAGATACAAAGCGACAGTTTGAATGAAACAGAATATTTTTAAAAGTTTTTACAATAAAATAATGAAAGGATTATATTTAACAGAAAGGATTACACACACACACACACACACACACACACACACATATATATATATATATATATATATATATATATATATACAGAGAGAGAGAGAGAGAGAGGCAAACAGACAGACAATGACGAAATATGAATGAAACAGGGCGTGAAAAAACGGAGCAGTTTGAAATTAAAATGGTTGAAATTTGAAAAGACAAAGGGAAAGAGTTAAAATGAGACAGGAAGAAAACGAGAGAGATTCCGCGAAAGAAAGAAAGAAAGAAAGAAAGAAAGACAGAAAGAAAGAAAGAAAGACAGAAAGAAAGAAAGAAAGAAAGACAGAAAGAAAGAAAGAAAGAAAGAAAGAAAGAAAGAAAAATAGAAAAAAAGAAAGAAAAAATTGAGTAAAAGAAATCCTGAAATATGAATGAAAAAGGGAAAAAGTTAAAATGAGATAGAAAGAAAATGAGAAGGAAACCGGGAAAGAAAGAAAGAAAGAAAAAGAATTGAGTAAAAAAATCTTGAAATATGAATGAAAACGAGGCGTGCAAAAGAAAGAGTGTGTTAAATGAAAATGGTAGAAACTTGAAAAGATAAAGTGAAAGTGTTAAAATGTTAAAGAGAGAAAATAAGAAAGAGAACAAAGAAAGAAAGAAAAAGAAAAGAAATTTAGAAAACGAGAAGGAAACTTAGAAAGAAAGAAAGAAAGAAAGAAAGAAAGAACGAAAGAAAGAAAGTACGAAAGAAATAAAGAAAGAAAGCAAGAACGAAAGAAAGAAAGAAAGAAAGAAAGAACGAAAGAAAGTAAAATGAAATATGAATGAAAAAGTGGCATTAAAAGTAAAGAGTGTGTTAAAATAAAATAATTCAAACTTGAAAAGACAATGTGAAAGATTTAAAATGTGAAAGAAATTAAATGAGAAAGAAAACTTAATACGAAAGAAACTTAGAAAGAAAAAAAGAAAGAAACAAAATGAGAAGGAAATCAAGAAAGAAATCAAGAAACTTCGAAAGAAACAAAGAAACAAAGAACGAAATTAAAAAAAGATAAAACGAAACTTACGCAAAAAAAAAAAAATGAGAAAGAAAGAAAGGTTGTATTTGCTCCCCGCTCCCCAATAAAAAACAAAAACGAATAAATAAGCAAAAAACGTGAACATAAAGAAGAAATAACGAAATTAATGAGAGCGAAAAAGAAGGAATAAATGAAAGTAGGAAGCATGGTGGTCAGAAAGAAAAGAAAACTATGGTGAATGAAATAAAGAAGGTTTGTCTGGAACGTGGGTCGGGCCGAAAAGGCGTGGTTAGGAGGTGACCGTCTGGTGTAATTCTGCCTCAAGTGTTGATAAATGGACTGAAATGATTAAAATGGGTAACGAAAGATAAACACCAAACACACACCGCATATGAAAATGATAAATATTAATCCTTTTGCCCGTCGGTCAGACGATCGAGGCCGAATGGAAAAACAGGCTACACAGTCGGCCATTAAATTCACGTCAGCCCGTGCGTATCATACGAAACACCACCCCACACTCTCTCTCTTTCTCTTTTTCTTTCTCTCTTTCTCTTTCTCTCTTTCTCTTTCTCTCTCTTTCTCTTTCTCTTTCTCTCTTTCTCTCTCTTTCTCTCTCTTTCTCTCTTTCTCCAGAGACCCCGAAGCGTACAGAATACAATAAATGCATTTGTCATAACTGAAAGCAGATATTGCTAAAGAACAACGAACCGGAAATAGAGAGTGCTCTTTTTTAACGGCCTTCAACCTGCCACTGATGATATAATGGGGAAGTTTGGAATTAACAACTTAAGAGAATAAAGTTGTGCAGTATCGCGTTCACTCTGTTTTTGTCTCTGCATTTTACTATAGAAATATATGACTGGCGGTAGGACTGGAAGAACGACATTTGACGTATTTTTACATAAAAAAAGAAGAATTGCGGAAGTTGTCAGCTAGTTTTAGTAATGATATCCTGCGAGACTTATTTTCTAAACGCTAATCATTGCTAAGGTCTCTTAATTTATTCGCTTAGTAAGGATTAGTAAAAGTAAAGGTAAGACTGTTGAATTATTCACGACGACAAAACTTTTCAGTAGACCTAGTATAAAGATAAGTACCGCCTAGGACTAGTATATGAAGTGAGGTTTTGTCACAGGTTCAAGAGTCCAAATTTATATCAATGGAATTGGTGACATTACAGGGATTTATTAGTCCCCTCGTGAAAAAGAACAGGGAAATATTGTTGTGGGTGGATTTTTTTCTCGATTAGCATTCATTAAACTGTCCTCTATCCACAGTATTTGTCTGCATATATATATATATATATATATATATATATATATATATATATATATATATATATATATATATATATATAACGACAGCCCAGACACCAGATTACAGTGGTAAAGACATTATCAGCAAAAACCAACCACACTTTTTGAATGGCCGAATACATAGACTTGGTGTACTATGTGCCACAAGATCCCTAAACAACCCTCAACAAGTTTTGAATTCAGAGTTATCCTTCTCCTAGACCAGTTGCCATCCAAGGCTATAGAACCCAGTCTGCCCTGATATTTACCCATAGCTGGAAGGAGAAGAAGAGGATAAATAACGTTCCCAAGGGTCTTAGCACATAAATGAATGCAATGGATTCGACTAGAATTCGAACTCGGCTCTCTGATTCGCTATCCACTCATCCAATATGCCTTATTTATATATATATATATATATATATATATATATATATATATATATATATATATGTGTGTGTGTGTGTGTGTGTGTGTGAAGAAATATAGTTTTTATGGTGTGCTATATTTATGGGATAAAGTGCTCAATATCAGAGATAGAGCGTATGTAAATATGACTCTTTCGCAAATAATAAATACGCGAGCAGCACAATGCTTTCTAAGAATATATGGGAAAATTTAAAATGTTTTGTATGCACGCAAAACATCTTTCAAACAAATTAAAAACTGCCCCCGCCAAAATAACAGAATAAACTACAGCAATCAGTCTAAAACTTGGACGAAGAAATAGGTTTAATTATCTTCCCAGACCAAAACAAACTATTAAAAAAGCGACCTAAGCAAATCCCCCCACCCCGAATTTTTTACTACTTTAATAAAACATCAAACACCGAAAAAAATAAATAAATGCAAAAAATAAAAAATGAAAATAAATAAAAACAAGTAAAATAAATTAACACAAATTAATATATAAATAAACCAGACACTCCCGCCAAAATAACCGCCAAAATGCACCACTGACCCATATATATAAATAGTCGAGGAAAAAACCCAACACTCGCGGCCTGATGATTGCGTATAGCATGAAATAGCCTTTCGCCTCTAAGTGTTGACTTCAATGTTCACTTTCATATATATATATATATATATATATATATATATATATAATAAAGAACAAATAGGAAATGTTTATCAATCTTTGTTTCACTTCCATTTAAACTTCATCAGACATTAAGAAGAAAGAAGAATTTCAATTTTGTTTGGTTTGATTTTCAGTGGTCAGTCATGTATCACGTTTCTTATTATTGATATGTTATTTTTAGTCGGTTGACGTGTTTGAATTGCTATCCCTGTTTTTCTTGATTTCTTAAAATCTGATACAGCCCTGCAGACTCGCATCCATTACCATTCGCGCGGCTTTATGCAAATATCATATCTGCCTGCTCATGATATGAATATCCTGCCATTGTTATACGAGACACTTCTCTTCACTCACTATTACACATGTTAAACGTTAAAGACAGACTAGCCATGAATGTACACGAATGAGAAATGTAACCTAGTCTACATATTAATACAGAGCTATCTACCGTAAACATTCTTTAAACTTAATAACTCAAAAACATAGAATTTGCGGATAGAGGTTTATAGGGACTTTAGTCCGTGTTTCGGTGTGGGGAACCCGAACACAAAATTCATAAAATTATTATCGATATATCCTGTGTATATGTATCGATGTATAAAAGCCTTTGGTGTCTGATAGATTTCAAATCAGCCCACTCCAAATAGTTTTTTTTAATATTAAGCTCATATATATATATATATATATATATATATATATATATATATATATATATATATATATATGTACTAGCAGTATAACCTGCCTTTGGCCGGGTCTTTTATTACTGGAAATTTTGGCTTTCAATTGGAGTAGTTTAAGTTTGAAGTCAGCCCACCCGAAAATCAATACTGGTAACAACATTTTCGTGCAACTGATACACACCCTAAAATAGGGGTTAACAATTTGAATGGGGTTGTTGGTGGATATAAAAAAGTAATTGTATACCAATAATATATTTTAGGAAAGATATATATCCAAGAAGAGAGAGTAAACAATAAAACGTTGCTGAGAGTTATAATGGACAGGAAGTAGTGGAGAGCCATTGTCGCCAACAATTTGGACGCAAAACCGGCACAGAAGAATTATCTTTCAAACAAAACAAATTTCATTAAAATCGGATGAAAGCAGTAGAAATGCATAAACATCTGATCGCACACACACACATTTTGAAAATTATATATTATTTATTTATTTTTATATATATATATATATATATATATATATATATATATATATATATATATATAAAATTTTCAATATATATAAATATATATATTAATTAATTATAATTATTTATACATAATTTACATATATATATGTATGAGAGACTTTAATTTAGGAACATTCCTCATCAGTATGTATATATATATATATATATATATATATATATATATATATATATATATATATTGGAGGAATCGAAACTTTTATCATACAGTATCAGTTACGGTGGACTGGTCATGTCTTGAGAATGTCTGATGACAGGATACCCAAGATTCTAATGTAGAGCCAGTTAGATCAGGGCTACAGGAATGTAGGACGCCCATGGCTAAGATACAAAGACAAGCTGAAAAGCAACTTGTCAGCAGTCAATATACCACATAACATCCTTCAGCGCTTAGTTTTGGAGTGGGTAGAATGGAGATCAACGTGTTTTAGTGTCTGAATCATCTTCAAGAAGCTAGAGCAAGATCTAAAAGGTCACCCATTCTAACAGTGATCTCATTTCACAATCCCCACACTTGCTCCATATGTGGCCTCCTTTGTAAATCACTAGCGGGCCTTAAATGCCACTTAAGAATATTGCATAAACTTTCATAACTGAATCAATAAGCTGTCAGATGCTCATACGTCGAAACCGACAGGAGAGTCCATTATATATATATATATATATATATATATATATGTGTGTGTGTGTGTGTGTGTATTATTTACATTCCATTGTTCGGAATGATTGAATCGTTATTGTTATATCCACGAGGTTTCGGCCGTTGTACGCTCCGGTCTTCTACCTTGGAATTTCGAACGGTGGGGGTGGGTGGCTAGATTATTCATGTCTTATGTTCCATGCCTTTTATGGATATATCAGTTTCATTTAATTCCACTTAGTAACTCGGCAAGTTTTTGTTCACCTCTGCTGTGCCTAGGGATTGAACTCACAACTCCCTGGGTTAAGTCACTGGATTACTTCAAACCGGCGCTTTTGTCCACTTGGCCATGTGTCCTTGAGGATCTCTAAATGACATAAAGATGAGGATAAAAGTTCAAACAATATTTACAATATATCATCTCAGAAATATATATATATATATATATTCTTATCACAGATTCTCGATTGGATTTAAATCAGGAGATTTTCCGAGCCAGTCGATAGTACTTTAATTTCCTCAATTGTAAGGATTGGTGTCTTCGTGCAGGGTTACATTTTTCGTGCGTTTCCTTGGAGTAACGTCCATTGCAGATAATGGCCGTAGGAAAACTAATAGACAATCGAGACAATAATGTCTGGGCGTGATGAAAATCTGATGCAATCACTGATGCCGCAATATTTTTCGAGGCCAATCAAAGTTCATCATACACCCCGAAAATAGATTCATATTACTGTACACCACGGCAAATAACCTAATCTGAGAAAAAAAAAATATAAATCTATATATATATATATATATATATATATATTATCTTATACATATATATATATATATATATATATATATTGTCTTATATATATATATATATATATATATATAT
>CAHIKZ030000055.1:897500-940000 GCA_903632075.3 Acanthosepion pharaonis
GTTTCGTGTAAGATTTCATGATGTCTTTTCTCACTATTATTTGGACTTTCTTAACTGAGACTCCCTCTCTCACGTGCCAAACGCCTTAAGGATTGAGTTTGATCTTTTCTAATTAATCTCTTTAACTCTATGTTGAAATAAGGATCCAGTTTTCCTCCCTATTGTCCCCTCTTTTTTTTAAACTTATTCATCCATTTCTTGATGATTCTTGAATGAAGACTTTGAAGATGAAAGCCAGAGTATGAATGTTGGGACCATTACTGAAGGCCTGGACGATCTTTTATATACATACATACATACATACATATATATATATATATATATATATATATATATATATATATATATATATATATATATATATATATATTGTGTGTGTGCGTATTTAGGCAGTAATCCTTCTTTCATGCACATTTCATTGAATACGACAGACAAGATGCTTTGATTTAATTTAATGTCATCTAATAATTTTTTTCTTTTCGGATGATAAATTATATAAAAACTGTCCAATTGTTCTTTTTATCCGAACCATTTCTGCTATACGTTTAGCTATTTTCAAGGTTGAAATATATTAACTGTTAACAAGAAATAGACTGTTGTATGTATGTATTTACATGTTTTCATTTTCAAAACACGGTCAAGATATTGTGTCCATGTTCTTAGTTGATATTATTGAGTGTTTTGTTTTTTGTTTTTAATAATATTCTAGTTTTTTAAGCAGTGTAAATTTACTTTAACTGGCTATTTCAGCTTCTTAATAGATAGAATGTACCCCCTTAAATAGAATGTACCCCCTTAAATAGAATGTACCCCCTTAAATAGAATGTACCCACTTCCCCCATTTATTAAATATCGTAATTGAACGTTACATGAGAGTGAAAGATTTCTATGGCTAAATGGTCTAAAATCCTATTCGGTAACTAACCTAGAATATAGACGCATGTTCAAATCCTGCTGGAAGACATATTTTCTTTATTAAGACTCTCGAGTCCACAGGCCGGAACATTGAAGTCAACACTTAGAGGCGAAAGTCTTTTTCATGCTAGAATGTTCACTTTTATACTTTTATATTTATATTTACATACGCTCTATCTCTGATACTGAGCACTTTATCCCATAAATATAGCACACCTTAAAACTATATTTCTTCACACACACACACACATATATATATATATATATATATATATATATTTTAAGCTTTACGCCCCGAGCAAGGCGTGAAGCCACTGAGATGCAAGGGGTTGCAGAAGATTTGGAGCGAGAGCAGATAGGAGTGATAGAAGAAAGGATGAGGAGAAGGATAGTGGGGAGATCAAGGTAACTAGAGGTGTCGATTGACATTACATTTGAATAGTTGGAGATTATAGCTTTTAGGGAAACAGTAATTGGGAAGGGTGTTCCACAGTCGGGGGGTTCGAGGTATGAAGCTATTGGATTAGAAGAGACGGCTACATTTAAAAATTTCTATAGTGTAAGGGTGGGAGCGGAATGCCAGCCTCGTAGGGCGCTTGAATTCATGGAGTCTGGGAACCAGTGAAAGCAGCTCATCGGAGCAATTACCATGAAAGTATTTGCAGAAAAGACAGAGAGAGGCGACGGCGCGTCTGTGAGAGAGTGACTGCAGACGAGACGCCAGATCAGGGCCAATTATATTACATATCCGTCTCTGGATCTTGTCAAGAACTCCGAGGTAAGCAGAAGGTGCCGCAGACCATATATGGCAGCAATACTCCATGCAAGGGCGAATGGTTGTTTTGTATATTTGAAGTATCGATTCAGGGGAGAAAAATTTCCTGGCGCGGCACAGAGAGCCAACTTTCCTCGCGAAGGAAGAAGCAATTGACTCAATGTATTTGTTCCATCTCAGGTCAGCAGTCAGCGTGAAACCGAGCAGACGCAGGGAGTTGCTCTCAGGAAGTTGACTATCAGACATTTTAATGGGGGCAGGAAGGATCTCTATGGTGGTTAATGGAGATATATATATATATACGCGTATATATATATATATATATATATATATATATATATATATATATATATATTATATATATTTATATTTATATTTAATCATATATATATATATATATTTATATTTAATCATATATATATATATATATATATATTTAATCATATATATATATATATATATTTATATTTAATCATATATATATATATATTTATATTTAATCATATATATATATATTTAATCATATATATATATATATATATTTTTATTTAATCATATATATATATATTTATATTTAATCATATATATATATATATATATATATATATATATATATATATATATATATATTATACTGTTACATTAGAACATCCACTGCAAAATTGTACATTTTGTTGGTACTATCTAGTTAGTACCATCATTGTTAGCCACCTGAAGAAACGTTTGATTTTAACGTTGAAACAAAATGTACAATTTTGTAGTGATTACTTACATGTTTTAATGTAACATTGCATAATAAATATTTATTGCTCTACATTTGTATTTAGTCCTGTTTTAAATTAATGTTTTGAACGTTGAAATTTTATTCTTCGCTCTTTTACCTTTATACATATATATATATATATATATATAGGAAAAATTAATTATTAAATATTATTAAGACCACCCACCTACACGCCTGTTTTGCTGTATCCCAACTCGTCAGTGGGGTTAGACATCCGGTAACCTCAAGCCGGATTCGAAACCCTACAAATTTGCTATCAGTTGGAGATCCTACTCATAAGCGATGGGCGCAGCGCTGAGGGAAAATCTAATATTTCGTTTATGTTGACAATTTCACATATAAATATTTATATATGTGTTTGTGTGTATCTATGTTAATATATTTTTCCTTATATATGCTTATTTATTCGTGGATAATTAATTACATGGCCCTTTTTTTATATATATATATATATATATGTGCAAACATATATATATATATATGGATGTGTTTATATATATATACACATTTACATATATGCATATATATATATATATATATATATATATATATACCCACACACATATGGGCATGTTTGTACATATATATATATATATATATATATATATATATATATATATATATATATTTCTTCTTTTGTATATAAGTAGATAAATTATAAGTGGATACATATATATATATATATACAAATATATATATATATATATATATATATATGTTTGCATATATATATATGTATGTAAAAACATATATATATATATATATATATATATATATATATATATACATATGGATATGGTTGTATGAATACAATGATTTTTTTTCGTATATAAGTAGTTAAATTATAAATATATGTAGATACTATATATATATATATATATATATATATATATATATATATATATATATATAAGGAGGGCACATAATATTCATACATTTATGGGTCAAGCATCGATATTACGTCCATTTGAAGCGGCATTTTCTGCAACGCCCTTGCTAATTCTGGCCAACTTTCTTAAACGGCAGGACTTTATACTTAGACTGTTTTATGATAACCTCTTCTGCCTCTGGTCTTTCTTCGTCATTGTCCCAAGCCACCTAAACTCACCCCTCGCATCCTCACCCCACCCCAGCTCGCAATGGTTGGAGTAGATAGGAATTCCTTTGATGTTGCCGCCTTATCATTGTCTTGGAGCTAATTCCTATTCTTAATGGCGATCAGACTGTTCTTCGCTTCGCATTCAGACGAGATGTTCTCTCAGCATGCCCGCTCTTTTCTTTCCCACCTCAAACTTTTATATCGGATTTATTATTATTATTATTATTATTATTATTATTATTATTATTATTGTTGCTTTTGTGTTTGTATTTTCATTATTATTCCTTTCTCTCACCATTTTCTTTTTCTTTATTAACACCATATCCTATAGTCGTTATTTTTCATTCGGGAAGTGTTATGGCCTCTATTGTGTAGGCCAAGTGACAACAAGTCTCCCCAGTGACTTAGTTTGGTTTTCTTATCTACTCTGTTTTCTGCTAGAACTCTAAGATCTATCATCTGTATTTATTGCTTCTGAATCCTGATCTTCTGGCTTGGGGATGCCTAGGGCCGTTTGAATCTCAAATGCCAAGAGAGACTTGTTGCTTTTACCCATTGACGCAAGAGTAGTGATGATCTACCTTCGCTACCTCTAAATAACTTATTCACCATTTTGTATATTAATATAGAATCCTTGACATTCTATAAATGTCATTAGTATCTCATTTATTGATGTTAACTTTTCTACTGTTTCAACTTTATTATTACTTGCAAATCTTTGCCCAGTATCAATTTCTATTCTCATCCAAAATCGTACATGTCTGGTGAAGACACTGTATGGATACAAAAGGCTATCATAAATCACAAGGGTCACGTGACGGCCGGTGAATGACGTCTGGGAGATAGAATGACAAAAATTCAGTTATGTTGTAAAGCCCGAAGAAGAACGCCCCTAGCCTACAACGGTAGGTCTTACAAAGAACACCACATTCCAGTTTTTCCTTTGGGAAATATTACAAGTAAGTCTCTCTCGCTTTTCACACTGCATGTTAATGCAGACATGTGATATAGTTTCTCTGCGGGGTACAAATGTAAATATATATACATATATCATTTTGTGTGAAAAGGTATAAAACTCTGTCTGAGAACAAAGCATGTTTGACATTGCTTTTCTTTCAACTATTCCATTTCGTCTGTGAAATAAGACGTTATTATATCATGGTTGCACAATAATGCTCATAATGGGGGAAATGGAAACGGGAGAATAAACCTTTCTCCTATAGCTCACCCATTAACCCCAGTACCGAATCTTTTCAAACCATACAAGGAAGAAATGTTAGCCTCAATCTATTTAGTCTCTTCCTAGACTATGCACAACACACGTATTTTTAACCATTTCACCCCAAGCAAGGAAATAAAGCCACTAACACGCAAGGGGGTTTTGAGTATGAGAGAATATGAAAAAAATAATAAAAGAAGACAAAAGATAACGATTAACATTGCATTTAAATTTTTGAAGTTCAAAGGTGAGTGGGAAATCAAGAAGCCGGAAGAGAGTTCCACAAGCGAGAAATATGATAGAAAAATTAGGTAGCATAGAACGTACGGTTACATCTCGTCATTTCAATTGTAAAATGATGAGACCTTGCCGCCAATCTAGTACTGCACTTAAATTAATAGAGTCTACGTAGGAAAGACGAAAACTCATCAGAACAATTAACATGAAAATATTTATAGAAAAGGCTGAGGGAAGCTATATTATGGCTTAAATTCCTAAAGTCTTGGTACCAAAGAGGAAAGCTCATCAGAACAATTAGCATGAAAATATTTATAGAAAAGGCAGAGGGAAGCTATATTATGGCTTAAATTCATAAAGTCTAGGTACCAAAGAGGAAAGCTCATTAGAACAATTAGCATGAAAATATTTATAGAAAAGACAGAGGGAAGCTATGTTACGGCGCATATAAAGTGACTGATGTCGAAATGCCAGGTCAGGGCTGATAACATTGCAGATCCATCTTTGTATTTTATCAATAATCTTTAAACACATAGCTGAAGCACCAGATGTGAAGAGATGGACAGTGATCATTTAAACATCCCGTACCACAGCGTAAAAGATCCTACTAATAGAAATAAACGTTTCAGTTATCTCTTAGGATGGCATGGCGATGCTGAAGACATAAATATTAATAATTGGAACAACAAAAAGTAATATAATTTACCAAGTGTTCCAAGTAGGATTTGCAATAAATTTAATATAGGAGATAAAGACATTGAAGGTAGAACGGGCTGCGCTATGGACAATGTTCTCCAACACTGCAAGATGAGGTGTTATAAAACCCAAATATTACCATGTGAATGTGAGTCCCGATCATGACGTAATCCCATAGGGTCACTGAGATATACATGGATTAGTAGTAAAGTTTAAGTCCACACAGGAGAGACAAAACAGACCAGGCATAGGAGAGAAACCATTTCCTATGAAATCTGAGGTGTTACATTTCATGAATTCAAATCTCAAAATAACCATGAAAACTCAAACTGGTGAGAAACCTTTCCATTGTGAAATCTGTGGATATATGTGTTCCCGAAATGAAAATCATAGACCGCATAGTATTCGTCGTGTGTATTGGGCAACACAGTCTGTTGGAGCCCAATCCTCTTTTTGGGGCGCACCCTCCTTCTCATCAGAATGGACTGATCTCTCTACTACTAATAGGACAGTTCTATAGAGTTCTGAGAGATCAGGTGACCATCACACTTTCGTCTCTCTACCGGAAGATACAGTTGGACTTTATACTCTTTCTGATTGTTACTGACTAACCTGCATTCGTTTGACTACTTATCTCTCTGTTGTAAATACCTCTTCAGATATACCAGTATTTTTCCCTACGTATGTGTTTGTCCTTATTTCAATACACGCACGTGGAAACACTCAACACCTCTCCAGGTTTGAATTCAGAGGTTTTCTTCTCCTAGTCTCATTGCCAATCAAGGCTATAGTGCCCAATCTGTCCAGCCTTTTAGCCAAGGTTAGTGGAAGGAGATGTATTCATACCTTTCCCAAGGGTATTAGAATGTAAAGTAATGTAATGGATTTGACTGGAATTTGAACTCGGCTCTCCGATTCCGCAATCCGAGCCGCTACCGATTTCACCATCGTGCCTATGAACCTGTTTTTAAATAGACTCGTCAGATATAGATTCTCATATGCATGGCGTCCGACAGAAATTTCTGCTCTATCATCCATTTTCTTTGCTTAAAAATGGCTTCAAACAAATTAATTCTCTTAAAGAAGGCAATCGTTCATTGTATCTGGCGCTACACAAACAAAGAACTTTACCAAATAACAAAACCCACATCACTTGTATACTTCCAACAGCAACAAGCAAAATGGCTAGCAAGTATAGCTAGAAATCAAAATAATGTTACAATCAAAATGATCACTTTCCACACCACCATAAACAAAAGGTTTGTAAGGAAACTGCTGTCAATACTAGAAAAACGATGTTTCTAAGAGAAAGATTTTAGAAATTTCAAACGACCGTAACGATGACATTTCAGTCAGTGAAATCCTGTTAGAGAAAGCCAGAATGTTCAGCGATTGCCTCATGGGTGTAGCATTCTGGCAGTGATGGCTTTACTTTGTCTGGTTTTTGGATATAATTCCAAAACGAATCCAAGAGATACGCTTCCCATACCCAGATTAGAGACCGGCTAAGACCACACGCGGATGGACGCTGAGTTAACATGCGATAGACGTTCCTGTGACGTCATTCCTCCCACCACTACTTAGAATCCAAGCTGCCACTATTTCCCATTAATAAAACGAATGAGAAAAGGAAATGGTCCTTTTCGTTGATGTCATTTTATTTAGAAGCGTGAGAACACGAAGACGATACAGACCGCAACAATCTGAGTGTTTCCTTATAGGGAAACGGCTATTCTTACCATCACGATTACTACTGAAGTTTCACAGCAGCAGTCATTGGTTTTCCGAATAGCGAAACAGTTTTTCCCATATCGCGATGAACGGGTGTTGTCTCAAGGAGATCCCTTGCGCTGAGAGCCTATTGGGAGCCTATAAATTCATCCCAGTCCTCAAATGGAACTCGTACATACGATCCATCGTTAAAGATGCTGGCAAAATGGTCGGTTCTCTGTGCGGAAACAGTAAGTACCTGACTCCTCCTGCTATGAGAGCCAGGTAAATCCGAAAATGGAGTATACTCTGCCATACATGGACAGGAGCTGCTCTGTATTCACTTTCCAGTATGAGAGAGTTCAGAAACGTCTTTGAGGCCTTATGGGTGATGAATTATTTTTCATTCGACAACCCTATCCCACAGGCGGAGCGTCGCAAATTTCCCGCATTTCTATATCTACGTCACAAGTATGGGACAAGAGGGTGCGTTGTGTAAATTGTCGACATTTTATATTTTTAATTTCTTTGTTTTTGATTTTGTCCACAGCACAGTATGGTAGGGTCAGTTGGGCCCCGTCTGTGAGAAAAAAAGTTCAATGACGCAATTTACTCCGCCAGAAATTTGGAAACAGCATGCTGTACAGCTTGGAATTCGCACCGGAAGCTCCACTGCGAAGATTTCACAGTGTCAATCTGAGAACAATGCAGTGGCTTCGGAAAGAGTTGGATGAGTCTAATTGTGATTACGAGGGTACGGAATCTCGGAAAACTCACTCTGATCGTTCTGATATGAAAATAACACCCGAATTTGTTGGTGAGGGCCGCAAACTCAACACAGAGGTCTACATCAAGTGCCTTGAGTTGTTAGTGCTGTCCTGGGTTAAGTGGGTAGCTGCTGGAAGACCCTATGTCTGGCCTCAGGACTCTACACCATGCCACACAAGCTGTCATAGCTGTCAGACAATTTCTGCAACCATATCACTCCTTGCACCTGGCCACCTAACTCCCCAGACTGCAACCTTTTGATTATCATGCGTAGGGCGCAATTGAGTGAGAGAGCAACAAAACTCCTTGTAACACCAATGATGAACTCAAGGCAAAAATTATAGCAACATTCGCCAACTTAAACAAGGAGACAGACCAGAAGAGTTGCAGGAGATTCCGAAGTTGTCTGGAAGACATGGTTGAAGCCAATGGCAATTTTATTGAATGTATTTACACTTTAGCATTTCAATATATTATTGTGTAATTTTGGTAAGTATATCTGTTAAAATGAGATGTCAGTATCTGTCTATATTTCTTAGATGAGGTATTATATACACTATTTACATTATTCAGATAATGTCCTCATTTTTGTCGCCATATTTATTACAACGTTTCGGCCGTTGTAAGCTCCGACCTTCTTTAGGTAGTTGGAATGACGAACTGAAGGAGATTGTCCAGCATTCATTGCCATATAGGAGGACTGATATTACATAACAGTTCAGTACTCTTTTCTTTGTTTCTCTTGCTTCGAGTCTCTTCTTCATCTGTGAGGAGATTGTCTAGCATTCATTGACATATAGAACTGATATTACATAACAGTTCAGTACTCTTTTCTTTGTTTCTCTTGCTTCAAGTCTCTTCTTCATCTGTGAGGAGATTGCACAGAATTCATTCCCATATAGGAGGACTGATATTAAGTAACAGTTTAGTACTCTTTTTTTTGTTTCTCTTGCTTCAAGTCTCTTCTTCATCTATGAGGAGATTGTCCAGCATTCATTGCCATATAGGAGGACTGATATTAAGTAACAGTTTAGTACTCTTTTTTTTGTTTCTCTTGCTTCAAGTCTCTTCTTCATCTATGAGGAGATTGTCCAGCATTCATTGCCATATAGGAGGACTGATATTAAGTAACAGTTTAGTACTCTTTTTTGTTTCTCTTGCTTCAAGTCTCTTCTTCATCTATGAGGAGATTGTCCAGCATTCATTGCCATATAGGAGGACTGATATTAAGTAACAGTTTAGTACTCTTTTTTTGTTTCTCTTGCTTCAAGTCTCTTCTTCATCTATGAGGAGATTGTCCAGCATTCATTGCCATATAGGAGGACTGATATTAAGTAACAGTTTAGTACTCTTTTTTTTGTTTCTCTTGCTTCAAGTCTCTTCTTCATCTATGAGGAGATTGTCCAGCATTCACTGCCATATAGGAGGACTGATATTACATAACAGTTCAGTACTCTTTTCTTTGATTCTGTTGCTTCATGTCTTTTCTTCATTTGTGAGGAGATTATCCAGCATTCACTGCCATATAGGAGAAATATTACGTAACACTCATTTCTAATTAAAACTGCTCAGAAACTAATCACCCGATTAAAGCGAAAATGTTTTATTTTTCAAGCTTAAGGGTATTACGTTAAGTAAAACTACGCTAGGATGTTTCCTTTTTATTTTATTTTGATAACAAAAACATACTCTTTTTTTCTTCTCATTTCCTGTTTCTGACTATTATTTCTTATTCCTTCCTCTACATTATGCCATTGTTATTATGCATTGCGTTTTCGTATTCATGGTAAGTAGTTGCATGGACCGGAGATCAAGTGACAGCAAGATTTCTCCGTTCTCCAGCCCTTTCGTCAGTATTGAATCTATTCTGTAGACTGGAGGGTTTTCTGTTTTTTTCATATTTCCAATTCTTCTAATACTACCAGAGTCTACATTACTTAGTCGCACGAGTCCTCACCTTCACGGCTAGGGACCCGATATGCCACGTACACGGAGTCAGTTCGACCTCCATCTCCTCCGTATTCCATTGGTAAGGAGGAAGTTCAACTCAAACAGCTCTTCTCCAGAATTGTTACATTGTGGAAAAGCCTGCCGCAAGTTTGCTTCCTATTCTTAACCTCTTCAAGTGTCGGGTCAAACCGTTACCTATCATATATATCCTCATAATGTCCACATCTTATTCACTACTTCTTTTCCCTTATTACTTATTTAGTAATGCTCTATCTTGACTGCCTCTTGGGACTTGTATTGCGTGAAAACTGGTCCTCATGCAAGGTGGTATTTCTTCATCTTCTCTGTTAGTTTCGTTCAGTGATTTTCCTGCTCGGCCATTACATGACACGCAGATGACGCCGCGTTGATGTCAGACACGGAAAGAAACCTTCCGAAAATCCTAGGTAACTTAATAAAGGAAAGCGGGAAGAAAGGGCTAACTATCATTTGCAAGAAGACAGAATTTATGGTTGTCAACAAGAGAAAAAAAAAGTGATGTCAGCTACAAATTGAAGAAAATCTAACAAGCAGAGAAGTTTAAATATCTGAGATGGGTTTTTTTTTTAACAGAGGACGGAAAATGTGCCAGGATAATCGCAAGACGAGTTGGAATTTCGAAAATACCTTTTAAAAGTTAAACAAATAAATGTTTTGAAATATTTGATAATATTAATTTTAACTTAATTCATAATAACAAATTTTATATCAATTTTAGATTAGTTATTTTAATTTGTAGGCGTTACTGATTTGGTGGGTCAGATGGGTCCGAATGTTAATATTTGTTAATTATTTTATTTAAATTTCTTATTTTGTGAATACGAGATTTATATATTTATATATTTATACTTATATTCTTTATCTTTATAGCTTTTCCTCTTTATATATGAAAGAATTGTATATATATATATATATATATATATATATATATATATATTTGCATACATATATATATGTGTGTGTGTGTCTGTGTGTGTATGAAATTAGGATACAAGAGTTTAAAATTATTTTACTTAAATTTTTAATTTTGTGAAAATGAGCTTTCCTCCTTATATGCTTTATTTTTATAGCTTTTCCTCTTTATATATGAAATATATATATATATATGTGTGTGTGTATATATATATATATATATATATATATATATATATATATATATGTATATATATATATATATGTATGTATCTATGTATATATGTATGTACTAGCAGCATGGCCCGGCGTTGCCCGTGCTTGATGAAAAAATCGTACGACTCATACAGCAATCGCTATCACTTAAAATATTTTTGCCCTTCCTTGCCTTTAAAGGAGTTCCCTTTGCCATGCTGATGTTGCTACATGCCTTACTTCTTGCCTATCTCGCACTGCGAATTCTTTCTAAGCTCTATACTAAACATTAAATCTGTTACGAAAAAAGAACTAAACAAAATGAACACAAAACGATCAGCTTTAAAAAGGACTCGTAACTGGAAAAACCGAATGAAAAAGAATGTTAACGACAAATACTTTTTCACACTCAACCCAGTTCTGCGGAATCAGAATCAACGTTGAGTTTAAGCAAGTGAATGAGCCAATTGGAGTAAAGTGCCATGCAGATTTAATTTTTTCCCACTTGTGACGAATGCAGCTATCGATTTTTTTGCATGCTAGCATGCTAGTTAATATTCATGTCAGTCAGCTGTTGGTCCTCACGCTGGCCAATAGAATCTTCCTGCCTATTCGTGGCAGCCAGCTATAGGCTCTCACTCTGGCCAGTACAAAATGGCCGCAAACTACATGATAACTGCCGTAGAAGCATGAAAATGTCGATTATTTGCACTATCGATGGGAGTTGGGAAATGCAAAGTCGGTCTTGGCCTTCCCGCTAACTTGGAGCATGTGCATGTAAATTTTGGTGCAAATCCGTCGAAAATTGCGGCCGTGCATTCGTTACACACACACACACACACATCCTGCCTTTTATAGATAGAGATATGAAATTAGGATACTAGAGTTTAAAATTATTTTCATTGTAATAAGCCAAACTATAAATTTTACTTCTGTCTCTTTCCTTGTAGTGAGTGCTGTAAAGTATTTGGTATTATCTATTAACATATGTCTTAAGTCAATAGTTCTATATTAGTTATTTGTGATATGATATCGACATGTTCACGAATAAAATGTCCTTATCGATATGAGCCTAACACACACACACATATATGTATGGTAACTATACATATATATATATATATATATATATATATATATATATATATATATATATATATATATATGAAGAAATATATTTTGTAGGTAGGCTATATTTTTGGGATAAAGTGCTCAATATCAGAGATAGAGCGTATGTAAATATAAATATAAAAGTTAACATTGAAGTCAACACTCAGAGGCGACAGGCTGTTTCATGCTAGTGGTAATCATCAGGCCACATGTGTCTTGATCTTTTCGTTTAGAATGAAACAGTCTGTCGCCTTTGAGTGTTGACTTCAATGTTCACTTTTATATATATTCAGGTAATCATTTGTTCGAAAATTATAAAATAAGACTGTTATAAAATCACTACAAAAATAGCCATTTTCTTTCAACATTTCTGATGTCTTATCAAGTGATGGTGTTGAATGTAGAATAAATGGTTTTTCATAGTTTTTCATATATATATATATATATATATATAATTATTTTATAAAAAAAATTATAACATAAGTATGTTATAAAATCACTACAAAAACAATATTTTATATATATATATATATATATATATATATATATATGTATGTATTGGTGATAAATATAACATCAATTACTTAACAAATTTTATTTGTATTAATCCCATATATATATATATAAATGTATATGTATATATATGGATATATATATATATGCACACACACACACACACACACACACACATATACAAACACACACACACACACACATACAAACACACACATATAGGATTAATATGAGTAAAATTTTGTCACTTAGCTTATTAATGTTACATTCCGACTCCAGTGTTTCGTAGCCGCATCTGTCCATCCATTCTTCATCTGAAGATCGCATTGAAGCGTGAAACTGACAATTACTATGCAGTGTTTATTCCTATGTCAACTCACACAAACACACGCTCTCTCTCGCTCTCAATGCATATTTTTTTTTCTACACACTCTGTGTCCAAAAAAGAAAAAACTTGTTCGACTACAAGAAAAATTAAATAAAAAGCTTAATCGTAGTACATTGTCTGTCGTTTTAATGAAACATGCATATATATATATATATATATATATATATATATATATTTAAAGATATTTTTGTAGGTACAAAATTTAATGATCGAAATAAAGTATAAAATTTAATATTACAAGACATATTAAAACAATATTAAATAATAAAAAAAACTCAACAACAACAAGGGGGAAGCAACAGGTTTCGCTACCGCTCTTCAGGCTTCCACGGGAGATTCAAAATTAAAACAGAGAAATGTACAATAAGAATAGGTGGAATATATATATATATATATATATATATATATATATATATATATATATATATATATATATATACCTGTATAAGGAACTAGAGGCAGATGACAGCGAGTCCCAGCAAACACTTACGTTGTTTGCACAAAGAACGCTTCCGGGACCCGATGTAAAGTGCCTCCAGAACCTTAAGATGAAATACTGAGTGTGACCGGGCCAACACGGTGAACCAGTCGACACTAAATTTGGCAGCACAATCTCTGGTATTTAAAAGATGTTCGCATATGGCGGAACTGTAGGAGTAGGTATATATATATGTATATATGCGTGTGTGTGTGTTTGTATGTGTTTGTTTGTGTGTCTGTGTTTATATATATATATATATATATATATATATATATATATATATATAGGTGCAGACACTGTGGACATAGTGATCCACACTGAATGGTCAGTTTCACACTTGAATGCCATCTTCAGACCCAGTGTCCACAATATCATTATCTATAAACGCTATATCTCTGATATTGGTCTATTATATTTTAACAATATATATATATATATATATATATATATATATATATATATATGTGTGTGTGTGTGTGTGTGTGTGTGTGTGTGTGTGCATGTGTGTTCGTGCATGTGCCGGATGTGGGGGGTCGAGCAATTATCGATGTCTTTTAGAATCCACCGCGGTGACATGCGATGTCTCTAATAGGAATTATATCAAGGACAATTTACGGTTTCAAAACTATATATAATATCATGAGCCTTTAAAGGAGGGGAGAGAGAAAGAGTGTGTTGGTAGGGAGAGAGGTGGGGGGGCGCATATTTAAAATTTGAATTCGTTAAATCGCAAATAAAATGTCTATAAATTGAAATGCTTTCTTTTGTTCTGTTGTCGCCACGAAATGACTCAATTATTTTGCAAGAAGGACTGACTCTGGTAAATTGATATCGATATGAAAAACTAGGCTAAAACACTCACACACACACACACATATATATATATATATATATATATATATATATATATAGTGGGGGGAGAAAGGACCAGACATAGATAGATAGATAGATAGATAGATAGATAGATAGATAGATAGATAGATAGATAATCTGAGCTACACAGAAACGTATACAGATGGATAGACTGAGAAAGAAAGAAAGAAAGAAAGAAAGAAAGAAAGAGAGAAAGAATGAACCAGAAGGATAAAGAAACAGACATAGATAGATAGATAGATAGATAGATAGATAGATAGATAGATAGATAGATATGAACAGACTGAGATAGATAGATAGATAGATAGATAGATAGCTAATGAACAGACTGAGATAGATAGATAGATAGATAGATAGATAGATAGATAGATAGATAGAATGATACAGAATAATGAATAGATAGATAGATAGATAGATAGATAGATAGATAGATAGAATAGATAGATATTATGTTGGTTACAAAAATAATGTCGTTTTTGACGTTCAACTTAACGCCAAAAACGACATTATTTTTGCACCAACCTTCAGATAGATAGATAGATAGATGATATGGACAGACTGGACAGATACTGAGATAGATAGATAGATAGATAGATAGATAGATAGATAGATAGATAGATAGATAGATAGATATGGCCAGGCTGAGATTGATAGATAGATAGATAGATAGATAGATAGATAGATAGATAGATAATAAACAGTCTTAGATATATAGACATATAGACAGATAAATTGACAAAGAAAGAAAGAAAGAAAGAAAGAAAGAAAGAAAGAAAGAAAGAAAGAAAGAAAGAAAGAAAGAAAGAAACCTATATAAGTGCATATGAACACCTTGACATATGTTATTCAACCCTTGGCAAATATCTATATTTACAAGCAAATATTCTCTGTGTAGACTCATATACATCTGCAGAGATAATTATGAAGAAAATCTTCATGATCGTTGATAGACAGATGTTATGCGATCAGAGCGAGGTCAATATCCCTGGAGACGATGTTAGCGAGAGGATAAATTTCCAAGGAGATATCAATAAAACGTTTAGACACACATTTCGTAATCTGTAAAAAATCCAGTCACACGCACACGAGTCATCGGCAGGGTTTGATGACTCCCTTCAAATAGGTTGCTCACCAAAGAAAGAGAAAAGCAAAATGTACCTGCTGTCATGGCGACATTTTGATTGGATCACGCATGCGCTCTGCACGCTTCCGATAGGCAAGATCTGAAGCGAACACGTCTGTGTTGACGCCAATTTTCATTTCGTTTACATTTCCACAGCGAGTAACTCGTTGTTTAATTAGACAATCATATCACAGACTCGGGGCTATTTGGCACCTCCGGCCCGAGGCTATTTGGCGTTGACAGGTCAACAACACCAAAGACGTTTCCTTTTGTTTTTTTAACACCATACCCTTTTCTAATTGCTATTATTTTTACAATTTTCACTTGATATAAATATTGTCTGTTATCGATCGGTGTTTTATTGACTTTGAGATTTTCTGTACAGAATTATCTTTTTATTTATTGAGTATTTACTGTCTGGTGACTATCACTGGAGATCAAGAGACAACAAGTCTCTTTTATCTATTTTTTAAGCATTTCAACCCCAAGCAAGGCGAGAGTGCCACTAGCATGCATGGAGTTACAGAGAGTGGGAGAAAGAGTAAAGAGGCGTGAAAGAGGAAACGATGAAAAGCAAGATGGGGAATTAGATCAAGGCATCTGGAGATTGTCAATTGACATTGATTTGAATAATTGAAGATTATAGATATCAATTAAGAGGAAGGGAGTTCCACACGCGGGAAGTGTTAAACATGAACCTATTGGAGTAGAAGAGATGGCTACATTTAACTGCTTCGACAGTGAAAGGATGGGACTGAAATGCCAACCTAGTATCACGCTTAAAGTCATGCAGTTTGGGAACAAGCGAAAGTAGCTCGTCGGTACAGTTACCGTGAAAGTATTTGTAGAAAAGACAGAGGGAAGCGACGGCACGTGCGTGAGAAACTGACTGTAGGCGAGATGCCAGATCAGGACCAATCACATTGCATATCCGTTTCTGGATTTTGTCGAGGACATTGAGACGAACAGCGGGATCTCCAGACTATATATGGCAGCAGTATTCCATGTAAGGGCGAATGGTTGATTTATAGATTTAAAGGATGGACTCAGGCGAGAAAAACTTTCTGGCACGACACATAGAACCAACTTTCCTTGCAGTAGATGAAGCTATTGATTCAATGTAATTGTTCCATTTCAGGTCAGCGGACAGTGTGAGATCAAGCAGGCGCAAAGATGCGTTCTCGTAGAGTTGAGCATCAGACATTCAAATGGGAGGCAGGGAGGGTCCGCAATGGTGGGTAAAAGAGAGCAGTTTTGTTTTTGAGACAGTAAAGTTAACCAGCCATTTCTTGCCCCAGTCAACCACAGGTTAAAAGTCATTTTCGAGACCAACCAACCAGATTAGTTTTGTCATCGATACCAAATTTGCTAGGTAGGAGTAAATGGTAGTGTCATCTGCATAGATAGCTACTTGGGAACTGATGACATCAGGAAGATCGTTAATGAAGATCAAAAACAGTGCAATACGCAGAATAGAGCCTTGGAGACCACCTGCGTTCGTGAGAAAGGAACTGGTGGAGAATCCGTTAAGCACGACCCTCATTACACGGTTTGACAGGATTTATTGTATTAAGTCAAATAATGGTCCGGAAATTTCGTATCCTTGAAGCTTACGAAGAAGGTCGGCATGCAAAACCCTGTCAAACGCTTTAGAGATATCTAGAGCCACAGCTCAGGCTTCTCAGTCTGGCAATATCTATCTATCTATCTATCTATCTATCTATCTATCTATCTATCGCGGTCCTTTTCATATCTATCTATCTATCTATCTATCTATCTATCTATCTATCTATCCCAGTCTCTTCATTATCTATCTATCTATCGATCTATCTCAGTCTTTTTATATCTATCTATCTATTTAAATCAGTCTCTTCATTATCTATCTCAGTCTCTTCATTATCTATCTATCTATCTATCTATCTATCTATCTCAGTCTCTTCATTATCGATGTATCTATCTATCTCAGTCTGTTCATATCTATCTATCTATCTCAGTCTGTACATATCTATCTATCTATCTATCTATCTATCTATCTTAGCCTTGTCATATCTATCTATCTATCTATCTATCTATCTATCTATCCCAGTCTATTCATTACTATCTATCTATCTATCTCAATCTGTTCATATTTATTTATCTATCTCTGGCCATATCTATCTATCTATGTCTGGTTCTTTCTCCCTCCCATATATATATATATATATATATATATATATGTGTGTGTGTGTGTGTGTGTGTGTGTGTGTGTGTGTGTGTGTGTGTGTGTTAGCCTAATTTTTTATATCAATTTACCAGAGTCAGTTCATCTTGCATGTGTACCTGCAAAATAATTAAGTCATTTGTGAAATGTTTGGTAAACGAATTCCGTTTTGGCTGTGAGCACATTAGCGGTAGATCGGGCAAAGCGGAAACTATATTCCTTGTCAGAGAGCAGATGATTAAAGTTTCGAAAACTTTATCAAAGAGTGGTAGGAGACTAATAGGACGGTAGTTAGATGGGTCAAAAGGGTCTCCAGAGTTCTTAAAGATAGGCACAACAGATGAGGACTTCCAACAGGCTGGAAAGCAAGATTCGTTGGGGCAGTAGTTATATAGTTTGGAGAGGACAGGAGCCAGTTCAGGAGCACATCGCTTCAGGACAACGGCTGGTATCCCGTTCCCACCGCTAGACTTATGGGAGTCTAATTTAGAGATGATGTCCAATACCAACGATGGGGGTAATTGCAACTCGCTCAATAGCGCCTCAGTTCTAGGGGATCGGGCGTGGGTACACCGGATGAGTCGAACGTTGAATTGGATGAGAATTTCCGAACAAAGCACTCGGCCTTATCATTTGAGGAAGTCAGGACCTCAAATTGGTTGAATAAAGGAGATGATTGGATTTGCTGTTGTTTAGTACGCTCTCGCAGAGACGCCAATTATTTTGGGAACAGAATTTGCGAGATGCAATACGCTGTTTCATTCTTTCATCAAATAATGACTTTGCTTCATTGAGGACACGCTTGCACACATTAAGGACTGAGAGAAAGAGACGTCAGTTGCAATCTGATATGTCGCTACGGTACAGGGGGAAGTAGTGATTCCTATGGGCAATGACAGCTGAGCAAGCAGCTGAGAACCGGGGTGGGGATGGGTGCGGTTTAACTTTATATTTCCTTGTGGGGATGAAACCCTCGATTCCAACTTTTACCGAGGAGAAGACCTCGAAAATGCATTTTTGAACGGGGAGATTAAAAACCACATTCCAGGGGACATCGCGAAGGAAATCCCGGAATGAGTCGCAGTCTACTCGTTGATAACAGAAAGATGTTCTTTTGGCGGGAAGTTCTTTGCTGGGGGAGGAGTAGAAGGAGATGTTAATAGACACTACAGCATGATCAGAGTTACCAAGAGGGAAGAACTGCGTGTCACATGACTGGGGATGGAGGTAAAACAGAGATCAAGAATGGAAGAATTGCCGTTCTGGTTATTGGAGAAACGTGTAGGAAAGTCAACCATTTGTCTTAGAGATTGACTTATTGAAAAGTTAAGGGTTTGTATGGCCGCAAGGTCATTTATAGAGTTTTTAAGCCACTTGGTATGGTGGGCGTTAAAGTCACCGAACACGAATATATGAGCAAACGGATAAAGATGGATAGCCTTGTCTATATTGTCGGAAATGCTATCAAATACACCAGAGTCTTGTGAGGATGGAGAGCGATAGAGGAAGAAAAGGTAGCTTACAGTACTGAGGAGATAAAAAGGCAGACACATGTATGAATGGTCTGGAGATAAGAGAGAGAGAGAGAGAGAGAGCTCCCTAACCAGTGGGAGATGCTCCCTGACGTAAACTCCACGGACATGAATGTGGTTTTGAAAGTCTTTTCTAAAGAGAGGAATGTAACCAGAGATCGAAAGCTCAGAGGAGGGGAAAAACGATTTGTGGTTGGTCTTACAGAGAGCCAGTATATCAGGAGACTTCTCAATGTGGAACGATTCCACACTGTAGAAGTTGGTTCGAATGCCACAGATGTTAGAAAAGGAAATGTTAAAGGGTTTAGGTGATTATTTAGAGCTGGATTAGGTTTAATTTTTGATCGTTTGTTGGGGCAATAAAACAATAAAACCCAAATATTTCTTAAAATCCATGTGTGTTATCAATTACTATCAAAATCTCCTTTTATAAAAGGCAGGATGTGTGTGTCTGTGTCTGTCTGTCTGTGTGTGTGTCTGTCTGTGTGTGTGTGTGTGTGTGTGTGTGTGTGTGTGTGTGTGTGTGTGTGTGTGTGTGTGTGTGTGTGTGTAACGAATGCACGGCCGCAATTTTCGACGGATTTGCACCAAAATTTACATGCACATGCGCCAAGTTAGCGGGAAGGCCTAGACCGACGATGCATTTCCCAACTCCCATCGATAGCGGAAATAATCGATTTTTCCATGCTTCTATGGCAGTTTTCATGTAGTTTGCGGCCATTTTCTACTGGCCAGAGTGAGAGCCTATAGCTGGCTGCCACGAATAGGCAGGAAGATTCTATTGGCCAGCGTGAGGGCCAACAGCTGACTGACACAAATGTTAACTAGCATGCAAAAAAAATCGATAGCTGCATTCGTCACAAGTGGGAAAAATTTAAATCTGCATGGCACTTTACGCCAATTGGCTCATTCGCTTGCTTAAACTCAACGTTGATTCTGATTCCGCAGAGCTGGGTTGAGTGTGAAAAAGTATTTGTTGTTAACATTCTTTTTTCATTCGGTTTTTCCAGTTACGAGTCCTTTTTTTAAAGCTGATCGTTTTGTGTTTATTTTGTTTAGTTCTTTTTTAGTAACAGATTTAATGTTTAGTATAGAGCTTAGAAAAAATTCGCAGTGTGAGACAGGCAAAAGTAAGGCATGTAGCAACATCAGCACGGTAAAGGGCACTCCTTTAAAGGCAAGGAAGGGTAAAAATATTTTAAGGCAAATGATAGCGATTGCTGTATGAGTCTACGATTTTTGAATCAAGCACGGGCAACGCCGGTCCATGCTGCTAGTAAACTATAATCCTTATTTTGATTCAATGATCAAAACAGTATACCGTGATCTGTAAAAAAATATCGGAAATTTCAATTATCAAATTATTAATTAAACATATTAATAATAATGCAAATATTTTAAAATTTCATGGACATTAAGAGAAAAATATATATTATAATAGTATAAAAACATTTGAAAAAATGAGATATTTTATTTTAATTTTAATTTTCCGTCCAAAAGAACTTTGGTTTGAAAAGGAGCCAAATTTTAAAACAAAAATTCAATTTTATTTCTCCATAATTATAATCTTAAAAATCTTAAGACTTTATTTTTTCAAGTCGTTTTAGTCTGAATGAAAAATCGTTCGTAATTTTTTTAAATATCTTAAAATTTCGGAAAATATACTATTCTACATTGGGAAATTTTAATCATACATTTTTAGATAGATTAAATAAATGCTTATTTAATTACAAATATTTCATCCTAGGCAGAAGTGTTCGAAGGCTTTCAAAATTCACTGTAAAATTTTTAAGTGAATAAAAAAATGTGGGTAAATTGCATCAGAGGAAATTTGTTTTAGGATCAACCTAAAGAAAAACAAACATTGTTTTTAAAATTCCACTAGAATAAAACACGGCATAAAATTTCTCTTTTGAGTTTTTTAAAAACAAAATTAAATATTTCAAATAATTCTTTTAGGGTGTTCACATCGTAAATTTAATTCTTTTTTTTTATGTAGTCCTTCTCGTTTTTGATCTTTCTAGAAATGTAAAAATTAGCGATTGGGTTTTTTTTTTTATTCAAATGACCAAACGTTGAAACTCTCCCGTTACCTGTTAAAAAATATTTTATCAATGTTTTTTTTTTTTATAAATCAAAGAAGCTATTCATTATAAAATTAATTTATTAATGAATAAAATACGAAAATTTTCATAAAAAAATTCAACAGTTTCACGAATGATTTTGAAATCATCGAAAAAAAATATCTTCGAATATTTTATTTTTTTTATAAAAAACGAACCAATATCGCAATACAAAAACATGGGGTGGGGCGACAAAATATATATATATATATATATATATATATATATATATATATATATATACTATTATAAATTAATTGATTTAAAATATGGTTATTTTCCGCTACACAGTTCTAACCATGTTTCAAAAATGGAAGCTAAAAGCCCCGAATTTAATTTTGTGATTAAATTAAAGACATTAGTTTCAATTCATCCTCAAGCGAATTTTGGAGTAACTTTTAAAATTACTGGGTTTTAAATACACAGCTAAAATCATAATTCATGTTTCCAAGGTTACAGATAAATCTGTTTTTCTAGACAGGGGTGACTGGGTGTTCAATATGTCTATATTTTACTGTATCAGTTATTGCTACGTTTTGGTAGTGGGTAGGGATGTATTTTTCGATGAAATCTAACATCCGTTAAAAGCGTGTCGTCTGGATTTTTTTTAAATTATATTGTTAACGGCTAAAATTCTTACGGCATTTTTTTCTTCGTATATTTTGTTTTATATACCTAAATGGATGACCGCTTGGGAATATCAGGTACCGTCTTGGAATTTGAAGTCGGAGAGCTCAGTTCCAGTTCCAATCGAGTTCTTATATTATACGCAATTAGCCTTCGAAAAAGTATGAATCCACTGCTTCTGTCCCCAGCTATGGGTTAATTAGTAGGGCTTGTATCAGTCAATCATTATTATCATTTTCAAAGAAATTCTTAAAATCTAGAAACATTTTCTAGTTTTAAATAATCCGCAATAGTTTGATAAGCCGTAAAAAGATCAATAAATCAATGTTCTGAAAAAGTATTTTAGAAAATGTCCATTCATTGATTTTGTAAACGGTTATATTCCTTCATAAAAGATTGCAAAGTATCCAGAATAACATTTCCAAAGTTTGCTGATAAATTATCATCCACCAATGTAAACCGTCCTCTTCATACTGCTCCACATGTATTCAATCAGGTTATGATCTGATGAACAAAGTGACTACTTCATCAGACGATTGTCTTTGTTTTCTCCTTTGAAGGTAATGTCGTGTGCAAAATCATGAACTATTTTACGTATCTGGCATCTTCTTGAACCATAGTTCCACATGTGCCTTCAAAATGGAACTGTAGTTATTGATTTCAGACTTCGAAATTCAGTGCGTTTCATTCGATTGGCTGTCGTCTCACTTTATTAGACACTTTAATTTTTTGCAAAATCAATGAAGGTTTCATGAAAATACTTGTGCCATTTCAGTGCAGGACATTGCCAATGTGTAAAAATTACAATAGACTAAGTTTAATTGTTGCAATAAAAGTTTTATGATTTTACCGGATTTTCTTAGTTTCATCTTAGGTAATTATAATCACAGAACATGTACCAAGTTTGCAACCACAATAATTTCGCACCGCCGTAGAGCTTCCCTGTGCCTTTTCTATAAATATTTTCATAGTAATTCTTTTAATGAGCGTTCTCTTTGGTATTAGGATTTTATGGATTTAAGTTCAGTACTAGATTGGCGGCAAGGTCTCATCATCTGAAATAGCAAGATGTAACCGTAAGTTCTATGCTAACAGTTTCTTCTCTTGTTCTTGTACCAGGTAGAACTCTTTTCCGGCTTCTTGTTTTCCAGTCACCTTTGATCCTTAAAAGATTTAAATGCGATGACAATCTTTATCTGCTGTATTTTTAATTCCTGACTTTTGTCTAACTCTTTTTTTCTTCTTAATTTCTCTCGCACTCAGCAACCCCTTGCGTCTTAATGGTTTTATTGCCTTGCTTGGGGTGAAGTGATTTTAAAAAAATGTTTCGAAAAAAAACTTAAAAACCGTATCATTGCATTTATGACAGATGTAATATGAAATTTGTGTCGTATGTGTTTCCCCCTGCAGATCATGCGAAAATAGACTTTGCACATTGAGTCCTTTATAAAAACCATGTGCACGTTTGATCTGAGAGATGTTCTCCTGGTCGCCAAGTGCGTATCCCGGTCATCGGTCCATCTGCACCAGGGCATGTACGCGTGGGAAATAAACATATAACAGATATAGATATATAAACATTTACTCCCGCGAGAAGGGGAGTCTCGCACAGAAGAATGTAAAGCTTGAATGAGGACCATGCACGCGTGTGCACACGCACATACATACACACACTGTCCGACAGTAATTGATGTATGACGAATAAAACGTTATGTAGCA
Source organism: Acanthosepion pharaonis (assembly GCA_903632075.3). Taxonomy (NCBI): domain Eukaryota; kingdom Metazoa; phylum Mollusca; class Cephalopoda; order Sepiida; family Sepiidae; genus Acanthosepion; species Acanthosepion pharaonis. The sequence continues at coordinate 921,489 of CAHIKZ030000055.1, forward strand.
TATGAAAGATTCAGACTTGTCTTTTAATTACTCAGACGAAGCACGATAATATTGCATAGACTCCATGGTTGGAAACTAGTTTTACAAGTCGTTCATCTATTGATCCTGTAATCTGTTGTATTTATTCATATTAAATAAGTGTCCAGAATAAAGTTTCAAAAGAGTATTTTTTTTCATTTAGGGACCTCTACAAAAAAAGCAGTAACTAAAAATGTTAAAATATATTTTTTAAAATGAAAAATCTTTCTTGAAGATTTTATTTTAGTTTTAATTTCAAACTAATAGATTAAATTTATCTGTCTATATTTCTGAGATGAGGTATTATGTACACTGTTTACATTGCTCGGACTATCAAGGACACATGGCACAGTGGATAAAGGCGTTAGTTAATTGTATGCTCCAGCCTTCTTCAGCTGGTTGGAAAGTCGAACTGAACCCTTTATTTCGCTCGCTGGGGTAGACTGTTCTAGTTCCTCAAGGACACATAGCACAGTGGATAAAGGCATTAGATCCAATGACATGACCAAAACCAATACGTGGTTAAGGCGGTGGAGAACTTGGATAAGGGAATTAACAGGAGATAACTGATAACTGAAATCCATTAGACATGGCACGTGGAACTAGAACAGTCTGCCCCAGTGAGCGAAATAAAGGGTTCAGTTTGACATTCCAACCACCTAAAGAAAGCCGGAGCGTACAACGACCGAAACGTTGTGATAAATATGGCAACAAAGATGAGGTTCATAGTTCGAGCAATATAAATAGTGTAGATTAAAGTTAGTATTTCGAAAAAGCGAAATACTTTGCTGTATTTCAAGACTAACTTAAATTGACCGGAATTTTTTTTTAACTAAAAATGGCGCCTTTTTTTAGTCGTCCTTTATGGCAATATAATTCTCTTTATTAAAAAATCTTCCAAAAATAAAATATACTTTTCTGAAACTGTATTTGAGGAATAATAGCTGATTTAAAATATAATTAATCTTATTTAAAACAAATATTATTTACTTTAAGTTTAAAATATGGCTGAAATGCTTTTTTTAACCAGACAGTAGCTGTGTTTTTTTGTTTTGTTTTTTTTACCAACAGTAGACTTGTTTACGTGTCTGATGAGCTGATGGCAGAGCTCATGTTGTTCTACGGAGACTTTATCTGTAAAATATAACTGAAGAAAATGATCTGGGCGCCATTTTATATAATTTTTAGGTACTCACTAATTTTAAAAGTTTAGGAAAATATACTGCGTAATCTAATATTTTATTGAATTTGATAAATGTTGGCTTTAAATTTACTCTAGTTATCGCTCTTATTTTTTGATAATGCCGGGTATGGTCACCCATACTTTCATAAACGGCACGTTTATACATTAATAAAAAAAATAAAAATTCTTTTTAAAATATTGTTATTTGATTATTTGCATTAAGCTTGTCCATTTATGATTTAATGTAGTAGCGCTATAGGCTAGATCAGGGGTTCTTAACCTTTTGATGATTCCAGACCCCCAATGGATTGTCCAATATGGTCCCATATCCACTTCACTTGACTGTCGAAATAATTATCACCAATCCTATTATTTGCCAGTATGTCTTGCAAATATTTCAATCGCTTGAATTTACTGTACTTTTAGATATGGATTGCTAGGAAAAGAACTTGAAAAAAAAAAACCATAAGCATTGATAACTTTATATATATATATATATATATATATATATATATATATATATATATATATATATATATATATATTTAATGAAAAACAGACCACTTTAAGGTACCATTACAATAATTTATTTCACCAAAATCCTTTTTAAAGAACTCCGGATCATCAGGTAACAATTCCAACAACGAAATTCAATTTTAAAAAGGATTTTGTTGAAATAAATTATTGTAATGGTACCTTAAAGTGGTCTGTTTTTCATTAAATATTAGCTCTGTATTCATTGAGCTCTCAGGATTTCATCCTCCTTGAATTACCAATTCGGTTTACCAAGTTCTTCGTAACTTAAATATATATATATATATATATATATATATATATATATATATATATATATTACTGAAAGCAAAATAAAGTTATAATTCAGTTTTATTACACAAGAAAAAGAAAGGAAACATATATGTGCAAGTTTTTTTTAGTATCTTGACTACATAAAAAATACTTTTACTAATTTAGTGAGATATTTGCTGTTTTTGAGCAAAGCATGGAATCGTGGTACATTTACTAACAAAGCCACTCTATGTCATCTGAAACATCAAAGTCGATTTCTCTAGTTTGATTTCAGATTTAATAATGCAGAGAATCCTGTTTCACAGAGATACGTAGTTGTTAAGGGAACCAAAACATTCATAGCCCTAATTGCCAAACTTGGGTAAGCAAAGATTTGTTCACACCAAAACTGCTTGACATCCCTTTCGAAATCAGTTTTCTTTCTTGGGTCCTCTTGGAATTCAATGAAATCATCCTGCTTGACATTCCCTTTCGAAATCAGCTTTCTTTCTTAGGTCCTCTTGGAATTCAATGAAATCATCCTTTGATAAATCGTTATCACTCATTCTCGATATATCAAATGAGGAAGAGTTTTGTATCCATGCTAAGATCATCAATATCTGAAACCAAAACCTGCAGACGATATTTTGCACCAAATATGTGAAAAGAAAAATGAAAAACTGTCAAACACGACACGGGGGTGTGGTGACAACTGGTACACAGAAATTGAGTCCCATACCCCTAGCATTTGGTTCCCATACCCTCAAGGGGTATTGATAATCCCAGGTTAAGAATCCCTGGGCTAGAAAATAATTAATTGCCCACAGCCTTGAAAGAGAGCTTTGGGTAGATCCAACACCCAAATATGACAGCAATCGAAATTTTCCCCTATCGCGTTGAACTGGTATTGTCTCAGGGAGGTCTCTTGTGTTGAGAGCTTATTAGGACTCACGCTAGAACCAGTACAGACGATCCATCGCTAAAGATGTTGGGAAGATGTCCAGTTCTCTGTACCGCTACAATAAGTAACTGACTCCTCCTCCTCCTCCTCCTCCTCCTCCTCCTCCTCCTATCCTCTGCCTTTACAAGTGCCAGATCAGACCGAAAATGGTGTACTGATGCCATATATTGACAGTAGCTATCCTCTTTTCAAATTCCACTCTCGATAGTTAAAAAATTTCTCCGCGTCCTTGTGGGTGATGAATTATTTTCCACCCTACTGTTAGACATTTTCATGACGGTCATCCTCGAGTATCGCTTCCAAAGGTTGGCAGTGAATATTTCGGAGACAGTAGGAAAGCGTAGTGGAGGTTCGCAGTGGATATCACAGCAGAGTGTAGTTCATCCTTCTCCTGGTCGCCTTTGGTCCTTCCGGTAGGAGGAAACAAGATGGCTGCCTTTATACACTATGAATACAGTGTTGGGCGGCTTCTGATTGGTCAACCTTCTATTGGTCGACTATAAAGGGAAATAAGTCATTCTGACTCGCTCACTAGTTATGTGCTATATACCCAAAAAACCGTAACACCTACAACCCTTTTCTCACAGATAAACCATCGCAAGCTAACTATTGTTAGCGAACCACCTTCATTACCTTCGTATCCCCTTCGTGAGATATATTCCACTAGAGCAGTTTCAGCTCACAAACCGCTGCTTTGTGGAGCCTACTCCTCTGGATGATTTACTGGTCACTATGATCTTAATCTTTTCAAGTTTAGGATTAACAGTTATCTTTTCTACATATCCCCATAAACTGTACTGCTTATGCTTTAACCCTCTACCTCGAGTGGCTCTTTAGCCTTGTATAGTGTAAACTTTATTGTAAATATATATATATGCTTGAAAAATAGTGGGTTCCCTGTATCGCTCCAGTAAGTACCTGGCTCCTCCTACTATGCTCTAGTTTTGCCACAGCCGGATCAATCCCAACATGGGGTACTGCTGTTATATATGGCCAGGAACTGCCTTGATTTCATTTTCCAGTCTTGATAGAGTCAAAAGGTGTCCGATGAATTAGTTTGCCTCTACGAACTCTTCACCACCCCCCTCTCGCTACTCTATCGCTATTTCCATGGAAAGTGTTCAGACGAAATACATTCCTTAATTCCACCAGTTCTTGCCCCTCACGGCTAAGACCCGCCATGCCACACCCATTGAAGAGAACAACACTCAACCCCTTCATATTCCATTGGTGAGGTGTAAGTTCCACTCCAGCAGCTTCTTCCCGTAAACCAGTGCCCTGTGGGACCAACTCCCAACTTGTTCAAGATTAGGGTTAACCGTTATCTTCCACATATATCCCCATAAACTGTCTCTCTTACATTTTACTCTGTAACGCTCTACCTCAAGTGGATCATGAGCCTTGTACAGGGTGAGCGTCATTGTAAAAGAAAACTCAATTTATGTCCGAACTGCAGCCGATCTAGTACTGTGCTTAAATTCATAAAGTCTCTGTACCATAAAGAAGAGCTCATCCGAAAAATTACCATGAATGTGTCTATGGAGAAAGGCACAGAGAATCTACATTACGGCAGTGGAAAGTCACTGAAGCCGAGATGCCAATTCACGACCAGTAATAATGCAGATTCTTCTTTGGATTTATTTTATCAAGAATATTTAAATACAGAGCAAAGTAACGGATCATATGTGGGATATCATCTCAAATGAATCATTTAATGCCGAAATTTAATTTTGTGGAAAGCATTAGTCATTTCTTTCAAAAAATGCATTGCTGGTAATTTTTTTTATATAAAAATGTATTGCTGGTATTCTTACTAAAAAAAATGTAGTTTTATACTTTCATAGCGTTTTGACCCCAGTCTGTGGATTAACTATTTGCCTATAGTTTGGAGCCTAACAGGTGCTACCACCCCGGCAGCAATATTCTATGTATGCGTGAAAGGTAGACTAATCGATATATAAGATTCTGGAGTAAAAAATTGTCTTGCACGATACAGTGTTTCCACTTGATGCCAAACTAGAATGTTGGCCTGAAAAGGCTAACCTGAGGGGTTAAGCCTGAGTGGGGGTAGCATCAGGCACTTTGATAGAAGGCAGAAAGGGGTCTCTTGGATTATTAATAGATATAAAAAAAATTACAAACAAGACTATCGCTACAATAGGACTCTTTACTGTGATATTGTAGCAAACACATCCACAAACAGAAACCAGGTCATTGTAATCCAGATATTTAGTTTCTTTTTAAAAATGTATAAAACACAATAACATTTTTTACAGAGAGTGAACAGGATATTAAATTGTTTAAAATGTTATCTGGCGCTAAGAATTTTATTCTCGTTCACCGTATGTAAAATAATTTTATTGTATTTTATTTTTATTGATGTCTTCTCAATTTGATATATTTTTTAAAATCATTTTATCCCAAGCAAAAAAATAAAAGCCATTAAGGCGTTGCCGAGAAAAAACGAAACAGAGACGACAATAAAAGAACAGGTTCAAGGAGACAGAAGGTGACGATTGATATTTCAATTTTAGAAGATCAAAGGTCACAGGAAAAAAAAGCAAGAAGCCAGAAGAAAACTCCACAGGCGAGACGTGCGGGTTAGAAGAAATCATTAGAACAGAATTTATGGTTACATCTAGCAATTACAAGAGAAAATGATGAGACCTAACTGCCAATCGAGTAGTACGTTTAAATTTGACCCTCAGAACAATTACCATGCAAATATAGAAAAGACACAGGGAAGCTATGTTTTGGCGGTGGAAAAATCAAGATGCCAGGTTAAGACCAATAACGTTGCAGATTCTTCTCTGAATTTTGTCAAAAATCTCTAGATACATATGAGAAGCACCAGACCAGATGCGGTAGCAACATTTAATGCGCGGACGCATGGTAGGCTTATAAATGTGTAAAATAGATTCTGACAAGAAAAACTGTCAAGCACGACACAGGGAACCGACTGGGCGATTGATTTAGTATAATCTTTCCAATTCATGTCATTGGCTTCCTTTTCCGTCCGCTGCAGACGGTTAGTGCAGACTAAGGGCACAAGGCCAGAAAAACTGAGCATACTAAATAAGAGGGAATAAGACATGAGGAACGAAATACGATTAAAGATTTCGGTTAGAAATTCCATGTACCTGATGATGGCCGGACAGGCAACGGCCGAAACGTTGTGACAATAACAAAGGTGAGGACATTAGCACGAATTAAAACAACTATTAAATATACTGGGTCTCCAATTTATCATGTAAGTCGAATTGAAATATTTCTGGGCGTTTTTGATATTTGTGGAATCGAATGTTTGCACGATGTCGTAAGTTCAACAGAACAATTACCATATTCTTTGGATTTGATCAAAAATCTCTAAATCCGTCGCAGAAGCACCAGACCAGATGTGTCAAAAATATTCGATGTTCGGATGAATGGCAGAGTTAGAAACGTACAAGATTCTGGCTAGAGAAAATTGTCTATTGAAGCGACTTTCCTGGCAGTAGATTTAGCAATTGATTCATTATAATCGTTCCTTCTTCATGGCGGTGGAAAACGCAAAAACAAAACGTGGTACTGAAGTTATTCTCTTGAAGTTTAGCATCAGCCATGCTGATGGAAGGCAAAAAACGCTTTAAGATCATTAAAAGACTGACAAGCCATTTTATTGTTCCAGTTAACAACAGATTGAAGGATATACAAAGAATAGGCAATTATTAGTTAAAAAGGAAATTATTAAAGACACAGTGATGGATTTTAATATGTAAAGCTTCAGATAACTTCTTATTGAAATGTATGAAAAATTCAATGAAATATAAAATCTGGTCGAATAATTACAAACATTAAAGCCGCTTAAAGTTAGAATTTTAGAACGATGGCCTAGTGGATATGTCGCTTGCCTTTAGAACATAATTTTCACGTTTACAGCTAGTTTTTCTTCTTTTCTTCTTCTTCTTCTTCTTCTTCTTATTATTATTATTATTATTATTATTATTATTATTATTGTTGATGTTATTATTATTTTATTTGCTTTGATTTCTGATGTGTGCTCATTTCTTTCCGGGTCCCGCCCACGGACCCTAGGTTAGAAATGACATCATGACATTTTCCACTGGAAAAGAAAAAAAAAGAAAAAAGATTACGTAGACAAAGCCCTTCGTAAAGTGTGGGATGTCCACGTGAGAACAATTTTTTTTTTGTATTTATCATCATTATTATTATTATTTACTCACCCTTGCTTATCTTTATTGTTTATCATTCTCCTAATATAAGATTCGTTAAAAAAGGAGCATACAATGATGAAAAAATGCCCCAAACTTAATAAAAACAAAGTTTCTAAGATATTTCTAAGATGAGGTATTATTTAAACTATTTACATTATTCGGACTATCATCCTCATCTTTATTGACATATTTATCATAACGGTTCGGCCGCTGTACGCTCGGGCCTTCTTCAGGTGGTTGGAATGTCGAACCCTTTATTTCGCTCGCTGGGGTAGACTGTTGTAGTTCCATGTGCCATGTCTAATGGATGTCAGTTATCAGTTATCTTTTGTTAATTCCCCTTTCCAAGTTCTCTACTGTCTTAACCAGGTATTGAACTCACACTGTTTGAGTCAATCATTGGATCTAACGCCTTTATCCACTGTGCCATGTGTACTTGAGGAACTAGAACAGTCTACCCCAGCGAGCGAAATAAAGGGTTCAGTTCAACGTTCCAAACACCTGAAGAAGGCCAGAGCGTACAACAGCTGAAACGTTGTGATAAATATTGCAATAAAGATAAGGACAATAATCTGAATAATGTAAAATACAAATTTTTATCGTCAAAAAATTTATATTAAGAGGAAAAACAAAGGGATTTTTTAATTATTAAATTATATTTCTTAATTATTTTTTAATTAATTTTTAATTAATTTTTAATTTTTAATTATTAAATTATATTTTTTATCCTTTTAGAAAGTTTAATAACTTGTTTGTTTTTTTTTATTTATTTTGTATCAATTGGAGGAGGCGTAAAGACTGGTATAGGAAATTTAGCGTCTTTTTTACGGTGAAAAACACACTGATTTCGAAATTCTGGCAAAAAAATCAAATAATCGTCAGATTTTAATGAAACTTTCAATAGTTATTCCCAATTGAACGAAATTACTTCACAAAATTAGTTTTCTATTTTTTCCCTCCCTCCCGACCACACTTATTTAATTCTGAGAAATTAAATTTTGATCCGCTTATTTTTTTTATATATATCAGTTAAACGCAGTTCTTGGAGATTTTAAGTCATCTTTTGTTTTTTTCTCAAACAGGACCACCATTTACTGAAAATCTGCTCCGAATTGTGAAATAAAAATACAATAAATCTATGAAATTATTTAATTAGAAAAGATTTTAATTGCTTTTATGAATAAGATATATTATGGAGATTATTCTCTTAAGAACAAACATTTCGATGTATAATAAATTTTTGCCAGGATTGTTTTCATGTTTTTAAAATTTTAATTAAAATAATTTATAATGTCTTAAATCTTTTAAATTTCTGTATTAATTTGTACCGATTAAGTGATATTGTTATTAAGTAAAAACTATATTTACTAACCATAAGCGGAAAAGCTTTCTACAATTGAGTGACCTACATTATTTTAATAGGAATTTTTAATTTGTTGTGTAAACGACATTATCAAAAAATAATATCTATAACTATAGTAAATTTAAAACCAAAGTAACTAAAATTCAATAAAACAGAATATTTTCGTAAATATAGAATATTTTCGTAAATATAGAATATTTCCCTAAATTTCTAAGATTACTGGGTAGTTAAAAGTTATATAAAAAGGCGCTCACGTTATATTCCTCAAATAATTTTTAAAGATATGTCCACCGCAGAAAATATTAGATAAACTTCTGGCTGTCAGTCATACTAAAAACTTGTCTCACCTTAAAAAAAATACCTATCTCCGTGTTATGCCTGTGATATTTTAAACTAAAAGTAGGTAAAATTAATTTCAAATCAGATTAATTAAACTTTAAATCAGCTAATATTCCTCAAAGAAAGTTTCAAAAAATTATAATTTATTTTTCAAAGATTTTTAATAAAGTGAATTAAATTGTGCTCAGAGATGACTAAAAATGATGATAAATCAGCGATTTTACAACAAAAGATCTTTCCAGTCAATTCAAATTAGTTTTTGAAATACAGCAATGTATTTAGCTTATTTGAAATATTAAATTTAATTTATTAGTTGAAAATTAAAACTAAAATAAAAGCTTCAAGAAAAAGCTTCATTTTTAAAAATTCATTTTAAACTTTAGATATAGCGTTTCTGCAGAGATACCTACATAAATATGATTAGTAGTAGTCGTAATACTACTTTTATTGCTACTGCTACTATTATTTATATTATTATTATTAGTAGTAATAGTAGTAGCAGTAGTAGTAGTAGTAGTTTCTTCATAACTTCTTGTTATTACGTTTTTTTTTCTTTCTTTCTTCTTATTTTCTCCTCTTTTGCGTGCAAAAAATGTAAAAATAGGTACATTATAATATATATGAACCCAATAATAATAGATAGATAGATAGATAGATAGATAGATAGATAGATAGATAGTAATGAATAGACTGGGATAGATAGATAGATAGATAGATAGATAGATAGATAGATAGATAGATAGATAGATAGATAGTAACGAATAGACTGGGGTATTTTCTCATTATTTCGTTTTCACATCTTTGCTAAACTTTTCCTGTTATTTAAGAAAGAAAGAAAGAAAGAAAGAAAGAAAGAAAGAAAGAAAGAAAGAAAGAAAGAGTGAGAGAAAAGAAGACGTTAGAAATCGGAAGGAACAAAGAAAAAGTGGGAGGGGAAAATGACACATCTGGAGAAAAAAAAAAGAATGAAAAGCCATGAGTATACATGAATAGAAAGAGAAAAAGGAAAAAAAGAAAAGAAAAAAAGAAGAAAAGAAGGTTGTATGACGTCATTTTTGTAGCGTCCTTTCTGACAGTGTACGGCTACCCGAGTCACGTGCTCATGACATCTCCCTTATTGGCGGTTAATATCCTTTTCGGTTACCCAGTTCATAATTGAATACAGCAGGCAATAGTGGAAACTGAAGAAGTTATGTACTGGAGGAGAAGGGGGAGGAAGAAGAGGAGAGGGAAACGATCAAGGTACTACATGTCAAAATCGAACGTTGCCACCCTGGGGTCATTTCTTCCTATCCGGCGCCCTGGGTACACCAAATGCACCTGGAGAGAAGTCAGGCGAGTGTAAGAGGTTGTCGACAGAAGGCAAATCTTTGAAAACACTCTCACAGCAGTTTGTACCCTGAGAACATAAAAAGCTAAGAAAAGCAACAAAACAGAAATTATTACTTTAAATATTTGCATCTATATCAGGGGTGTAAGATTCAAAATATTTGCATATGCTTCAGGTGTGTGAGATTTTAAATATTTGCACCTATATAAGAGGTGAAAAATTTTAAATATTTGCATCAATATCAGGCGTGTAAGATTTAAAATATTTTCATATATCAGAGTGTGAGGTTTTAAACATATATATATATATATATATATATATATATATATATATATATATATATATATATATATATATATATATATATATATATATATATATTTGCTTCTATATCAGGGGTGTAATGTTTTAAATATTTGCATCTATATCAGGGGTATGCAGTTTAAATATTTGCCTCTATACCAGGGGTGTAAGGTTTAAAATATTTGCATCTATATCAGGGGTGTAACATTTTAAAGATTTATATGTATATCAGGGGTGTAAGATTTTAACTATTTACATCTATATCAAAGGTGTAAAATTTTAAATATTTATATCTATATCAGGGGTGTAATGTTTTAAATATTTGCATCTGTATCAGGGGTATACAGTTTAAATATTTGCCTCTATATCATGGGTGTAAATTTTAAAATATTTGCATCTTTTTCAGGGGTGTAACATTTTAAACATTTGTATGTATATCAGTGGGGTACGATTTTGAATATTTACATCTATATCAGAGGTGTCAAATTTTAAATATTTATATCTATATCAGGGGTAATTTTTTTTTAAATATTTGCATCTATATCACGGGTATACTGTTTAAATATTTGCCTCTATACCAGGGGTGTATGGTTTAAAATATTTGCATCTATATCAGGGATGTAATATTTTAAAGATTTATATGTATATCAGGAGTGTAAGATTTTGAATTTTTACATCTTTATCAGAGGGGTAAAATTTTAAATATTTATATCTATATCTGGGGTGTAATGTTTTAAATATTTGCATCTGTATCAGGGGTATACAGTTTAAATATTTGCCTCTATACCAGGGGTGTAAGGTTTAAAATATTTGTATCTATATCAGAGGTGTAAGATTTTAGATATTAAATATTTATATTTATATCAGGAGAGTAAAATTTTAAATATTTACATGTATATCAGGGGTGTAAGATTTAAAATATTTACGTCTCTATGAAGAGTATAAAATTTTGAATATTTATATCTATATCACGTGTGTAAGTTTTTGAATATTTGCATTTATATCTGGGACCTCTGAACGGTTTCCCATGTCAGCTAATTCCTGCAAACCCCATTGACCTTTCATTGAGTCAAAGAAACAAAAGTAATGCGTTCAACTTAATCTGGTTGATCAGAGCAGCAGTCTTTCCTCTAGAGATAAATATTTAAGCGCCAAAAATATTACTTCATCGCTTATAGCTACGTCATATTGTAACAGCAATTGCCGTACGTGCACCGAATTAAGCAATGTGGAGTTTGGTCACTACCTAGATCGGTGACCGCTGGGGATACTATGTGCTGTAAACATGGATATGCGGGTGGTGTAATGGATAATGACTTATAATTGTTAATCAGAGAGCCGAGTTCCAATTCCAGATCGGTTTATGTTCATTTATGCGAAAATACGCTTGGGAAAGGTATAAATCCATTTCTTCTGCACCCCCAGCTATGGGTTAACTTGTTAGACTTGTAAGACTAAACCGTTATTATCACTAAAAATTTCTTGCGATCTAAAAATATTTTCTGATTTTAAATAACCAGCAAAGGGTTGATAAGCCGTAAAAAACGAATCAAGCAATGAAATCCTGATTAGCCATACAGGCACGTCTTTTAGATTTATTTACATTCTCTGGAATAGAAATGTATAGAAACTACAATGGCTACAAAGTGAGAGATCAGTTTATATATTGCTTGTAATATAGAATTGATCCCCCACTTTATATCCACATTATAATTTCTTGTTTGTTGATGAGCCATAGAAAACCAATCAATCAATCAATGAAATGCAGTTTAACTACAGAGGCATGACTTTTAGATTTACTTTACATTCTCTTCGAAGATAAATATATAGAAGTTACCGTGGCCATAAATTGAGGGATTAGTTTATATACTGACTGTAGTATATAATTGATCCCCCACTTTATTATTATAATTTCTTGTTTGTTTATCAAATTCTGATAAGGTATGAATCCACTTTATCATTAGACCGTTATTATCACAAAAAGATTCCTACAATCTAAAAATATTTCCTGGCCTTAAATAACCTGCAAAGAGTAGATAAGAATTTGTTTTTGTATTTTTTAACTAAAGGGTGGCTTTAATATTTTTCCCAACCTTGAAAGAATAGTTCTATCATTTTCTGCTTTCATTGATTTTGAGGGGGGGGGGATATGCATTATGTCTCTATGACTACCACATCCGTGACACCAAAGGACGTCCCCAGCTTCCTGACTATTTTCGCGCCTATATATATATATATATATATATATATATATGACGTCACACATTATGAAATGGGCAAAGTGCGACAATTATTTTAAGACATTTTTATGTTTATACATTCTTTTTATAGATACAAATATTTAAGTAAATGCTCTGTTTATAATAAACAGTATTAAACAACATTTACCGGCCTGAATGTCCGAGAAATTTTCATAGAAAATATTCGTCCTCCGACAGGACTCGAACCTGTATCCTATACAGAATCGTCATATAGCCTGATGTGCTTTTACCGATTTGGCTACAGAGGACCGTTCGATTAGCAAGGTCGAATTTACTGTATTTGAACTATTTCCCTCTGCAATATATATATATATATATATATTAGAGGGAAAGAAATGTTCGTACACCATGACTTTTTTTATTTAACATAGATTTTATGAAAGAATATTATAATCCATACAATATTTGTATACCACAGCATAATGCTGCAATATGCAAAAAAAATCAGAAAAATTGTTACATTAATGAAATTATATGAAATTAAAAATTTAGAGGCAAAAAATGTATTCGTACAAAATTCTAATACCTGTTTAATACTTTGTAGCATATCCCTTACTCAATTCAACAGCAATCAGTTTCTTTCTGTAGCTTTTAATCAATGATTTGCAAGTTTCTGTTGATATTTTACTCCATTCTTTTTTGCTTATTCTCTTTAGCTCCGGGATGTTTATCATAGTTCTTTTATTAACTTGAATTTTTAATAAACGCTAAAAATTCTTTATTGGATTCAAGTCTGGAGTCTATGATGGCCATTGCAGTGTATTGACATTGTTTTCAATAAGCAATTTTTTTCGTAGATTTAGCCGTATGTTTATGGTCATTATCTTGTTGCAAAACTCATTTGGGAGTTCAAGTTTTACCACTGGCCCAAACAAATTAGAGTCGAAAACATCTTGGTATATTTTTGAATTCATTCTACCATCTATTATCTCTAAATTACTCAGACCATTAACAGAAAAACATCCCCAAACCATGATATTGCCACAACCAAATATCACCGTTGGGATTGTGTTCTTTGGGGCAAAGTCTGTGGTGTCTTTTCCCCAAACGTGAGTCTTTGAATTACGCCCAAAATAGTTCCATTTTTGCTTCATCTATCCATAAAACACTTTCCCAAAATAATTCAGGTTTATTCTTATGCTCACAAACAAATTTCAACCAGGTGCCCGTATGTTTCTTCAGTAGTAATGGAATTTTTCTTGGAGAACATGATCTTAGTTGAAGATGAAGTTCAATTCTTATTATTCGCTTCATAACAATAATTCCTGATTCTTTTAATTCTTCCTGAATTTCTCTTTGAGTATTTATTGGATTTTCTTGAATTTTGCACTGAATTCTTCTCATTGATCTTGAAGAAATCTTGCATGGTGCACCAGATCTTGATTTGTTTTCAACAGTTTTCACCTTTTTATAATTAGTGTTAATGGAACTGTGGCACCTTGCATTATTAGAAATATTCATAGAAATATGATTTAATTTTTTCTTACTCGGTTACTAAACAGGTTGTTGATTTTTTTTTTTTAAAACGGAAAATAACTGAGTTGAAAATAACTCACTAAGATTGTACTAGACGATCTTAAGGGAAGAAGAAGGAAAGAAAAGAAAAAAAAGAAAAGAAAGAAGAAGAGAGAAAAAGAGTTGTATGATGCATGACCCAATTGAGGGTGGAGATAGGAGTCAGAAAGAGATTTAGGTCAGCGTCTTGGCCGATTTTCGAAAGACAATTGGAAGAATAGAATTATAAATAATAAGAAGAAAGAAAGGGAAAAAAGACATGATATCAAAACGGGCCGCTTGATGGAAGCCAGATATCGGTCAAAGCACCTAGCCTACTTTTGCATGGAAAGACACCTTATCAATTTGGATAAAGAGAAATTTTGGGAACAATGAAACAATCTTAATCAGAGAAAAAGTGTCTTTGGGTTGAGGGGAGTGATCGGTGGAACGATATACAGACCTGTTAAGAATTGGACACCCACGTTAATAAAGTAGAGACATTTCAATGTAGATAATTAAGATTTTCGACTATCAGGAAAAACAAAGAGGTAAAAAGAGGGACAATTGCTTTTGGCTCACAGAGGGCGCCAAGAAGGCGGAAAAGATCCTTTCTAAAGTCAAGACTAATTAGCAGCGGGCTGTTTGACAAAGTCCAGGTGAGAGAAAGCCAAAGATTGTCATTTTGCGTACGTGCAAAAAAGAAAAAATTGATTTTTTTTTTTTTTAAACAAGAACGATGTAACCACGCCCGCAAACAGAGGGAGAGGATGTTCGATCAATAACAATTAGTCGAATACGATCACGTGACCTGCGGAAGAAAAGGGAAAAGAAATGTTCGACCAATAACAATTGGTCGAATACGATCACGTGACCTGCGGAAGAAAAGGGAAAGAAATGCTCGATCAGGAACGATTGGTTGAAAAGCGGTCACCTGACATACGAGAGACTAAGAGAGATGGATGTGCGCCGCCCCACCAAAGGTACTGCGAGGAAGTAGGGGCGAAAACAATAGCGATAATGGAGAAGACAGAATTAATGCAGTTTTGGAATTATCGAGAAAACCCTGACGCCGACAGACCCACCCCAGTTTGTTGCGGCGTCAATATAAGCAGGACCCCAGTCGACAGAAATCAGTAGAGTTGGAGTTGCAGTTGGAGTTGAGAGTTGGACCGCGGGCAGGGATAGAGCCTGAACGCGGCCATCAGACCCGATTCACTCGCCCCTTTGCGGGCAAAAGAACCCTCAGACAAGGAGAACTTCCAGCCCAAGTAGACGAAGAAGAAGATTGCCTGAAAGCCTGAGAAGAATTGGAGCTGCAGACAAGCCGAAAGTCGATGAGAAGTTAAAGTTCATCCCCGGACGGAGAAAAGAACCCTGAGAAGAAGGAGCTGCAGTCGACAAGAAGTTCATCCCCGGACGGCAGCGAGAAAAACCCTCAGACAAGAAGAACTTCCAGCCCAAGTAGACGAAGAAGAAGATTGCCTGAAAGCCTGAGAAGAATTGGAGCTGCAGACAAGCCGAAAGTCGATGAGAAGTTAAAGTTCAGCTCCGGACGGCAAGTGAGAAGAGACCACCCGGACAGACGACAGAGAGTTGCGGCTAAGTTGAAACAAGAAATCTTCCACCAAGTTGAAACAGGAAAACTACCAGCCCAAGCAGACGAAGAAGAAGAAATACAACTCAAGTCGGAGAGAAAAATCAACTGCGAATGATCGATAGAAATTAGCCCCAGTGTCGAACTGAACCACATTCCGACATACATACATGATTCTAGAAAGTAGGTAATTCGACATTTTCTATTGTGTGATAGAAGCTTGGTGCCATAGTCCACAGAGCGGGTCGGGAAATGAGAACACTTTTGTTTTTATGTAGCGGACTTTAAGATATAAAAGGTTGTTACCCTTTTATCAGCAATTTTGTTTGGTGTCGTGAGTTTTTATTTTATTTGTGTTTTGCCACCCCGTCGGACTCAACTTGTATCGGCCCCGATCCCTGCTGGTCCCGTCTGTCTAAGATCTAAACACAGCGTGGGTAGACAGACCGGAGATCGGTATAGTTGCTTTAGTGACCAGGTATTGGAAGCGAGTCGGGAAAGGCGAGGCTGGTGATCATCTGACCAAAGGGTTAGAGCGGCACGCTTGGACCCAGGAGGAGCGACCAGGAGGAGCGACGTCACCGTTGGCGCCGTAACCAAAGGATCCGACACTGGGCCAGGTGTGTAACCGTCACAGAACTAATAGTAGTAAATGGTAGATTCAGAATCTCTGCTATTTTCCTATGGATTTTGCTTTCCTTCTAATGTTTGATGAAGAATTCTTTTTGTGAATTTGATAGTTCCTTGCCTTTCCCCATGATGATAATTATTGTGTATGATTTGTGTGCGGAGACGACCTTATATAAGAAATAAATTACGGAAGATTCTAGATTGGTAATAAGAGAATTAGAAGAATCGAGCAAAATTTTCCAAAGAATTATGTAAATAAAAGTAATTTAAGCCTTTTGATATTAAAGACATTTTGTACGAATACATTTTTCGCCTCGAAATTTTATAAATAACACATAATTTCATTTCTAACAAAGTTTTCTTTTTTTTCTGTCATATTGCAGCATGATGCAATGGTGGAGAGATATTGTATAAATTTTAAGATTTTCATAAGTTATGACAATGTTAATTAAAAGTTTCATGCTGTACTAATATTTATTTCTTCCTCTGTATATATATATATATATATATATATATATATATATATATGTGGGTGGGGTGTAATGCCAAATCCTGTCGAGTACGACCACATCAGCCAAGCTATATATATATATATATATATATATATATATATATATATATATATATATATAAGTAAACCTAAAGAGCCAGACAAACCTACCTAGTCAGGGTAAATTGGCCAGTTTATCTTGACGATCTGCGTAGGTTTGTCTGGCTTTTTAGGTTGACTTAGTTTGCTCTGCTTGGCGTATTGAGCACTTAGTTATTTTTACTTTACTCGTGTCGGAAGTTTTTCTCTTTGGACTCTGAACTTTGATTCTAGACGATTATTTTCGCAGGAAGTACATGTTCTTAGTTCTTTCTTTTTTTCCCCTTTTTTTTCCTTGGGTATTGGTTTGTTCATTTACATGTTAAAACACCTAAGGTTTTGCCGGACGAGTATTTCTGCTTCTATTAATAAGATTACTAGCAGGAGAGCCCGGCGTTGCCAGGGGATGTAACAGTAAGAGATAGATCAAGTATCGACCATCATAAAGACTGAAAAATAAAATTGACAAAGATTATTGTTTAAGGTTGATGGACACGCATGTCTTAATTATTTTTTTTTGTTTTTTGTTTTTGGGGGTTTTTTTTCACGAATTGGTCAAACCCAAACTCAAACAAAAACATTGTTTTCAATCGTTATGAGTCTATCGATTGGTGAATAGAATTTTATTATAAACAATTGTCTTGTAAATGGAATTTTTAAAGCTTTCTGAATGTAAAAATAAAGAAAAAAGTGTGCAAGACAATAAGAAACACTACCTGCCTAAAAAAAAGTTTTGTTGAAATCGTTTGAAAAATGTAGGAAATCCGATTCCATATATAAACGAACACACACACACACACAAACAACCTGGGTTTTATAATAAGTATAACTCGATATGAGTTGTCCCCCTTTCATTCTGGCGACAGAATCGTATTTTATCGTGTTTTCAAATTGATTTCGTGCAAAAACAATTGTGTTTTTTTCCAATTTTTGGCGCTGTCAGAACCACTGCAATGTAATTTTACGCAGTCCTGTGAAATTTTGTTGAAATCGGTTGAAAAATGTACGAAATCCGATCCAATATATAAACGTACACACACACACACACACACACATACACACACACAATCTGCGTTTTATAACAAGTAAGATTTATAAGATTATTAGTATTACATATATATATATATATATATATATATATATATATATATATATATGAATGTAATTAGAACGAAAATAAATTCTAACGTTCGCAGCATTAATTTAAAAGAGGGCTCAATATCGATAGTAAAGCAATAATTATTTATTTAATTTTTTCATATAAACAAAAGCAATTTACTCACTACAAAGATGCAACTTCGTTTCGTTGTATTTAGTTGCACCTCGACTGCACCGAAAAGAAGTTGCATCTTTGTCGTTTAAATTGTTTTTGTCTACATGAAAAAATTATAATTAATGTTAAAGCATGAATTTTTCATTTATTAATTTGGCATATTTAAATTTA
>CAHIKZ030000055.1:945000-947500 GCA_903632075.3 Acanthosepion pharaonis
AACGTTGTGATAAATATGGCGACAAAGATGAGGACAATAGTCCGAATAACGTAAATATCGTGCGATTAGTTTCAAGGTCATAAACTAATGTCCTAATATCAACTTTGTTAACAGTCTGATAATAACAATAAAAATAGTGGTAGAAATTAATATTTAACAGCCTCCCCACCCCACGACAAATGTATGTGGCACAAGGACGAGGTTACCGTGGGTTCTCCGAGCCCGTAGGCTCGGCTAAAAATATTTCCTTCGAACCCGTATAAACGGGTTCAAGGCCTGTCTACCTCCCCGGACGAAACTTTGACCTTCGGCGAAGCCTCGTCCGGGTTCTTCTCTGCTCGAGGCAGAGAGTTTGACAGTTGAATAGGCTAACGACTCTCGCAGTTAGTATTTATGAGACGATCCACTCAAGGTAGAGGGTTATTGAATGAGGTGTGTGATATGAACTCTAGAGGAGGTAGAAAGAAATGAAGATCAAGAGGATAAGTTGGATAGATAATGGCTTGGAGACGTTCAGATTGTAGTGTCCAGGGGAACAATCGCGCGGAAAATAGTAAGCGATACTTGGAGAAAAAGCTGAGGGGAACTTCCTTCTTACAAATGGAATACGGAGGAAATGCCAGCGTTTCAACTCCGTAGACGCCGCATAGTTGTTGGTTGATTCGGTTTAGCAGCATATCAACACCTCTATGGTCTATTTAATCCTGAAATCTAAATACTTCACACTTTCAACTCTAGATAATATCTATCGTTCATCATTTTGCTATGAATATGTATTGTTGGTACATTCTACTATAAAAGGTACTGTTGGCCATTTTGCATTAGAAATGTATTGTTTCTAAATTCACTATAAGTATGTATTGTTGCTATTTTTAATATAAAAATGTATTGCTGGTCTTTTTAGTATAAAAACAGTTGATTTTGTTTAGCGGCATATCAATACCTCTATGTGTTATTTAATACCGAAATCTAAATATTTCGAACACAATCTTATGACTTCAATTAATATATTATGAACGCAATTGTACGCGTCTATATTTCTGAGATTAGGTATTATGTACACTATTTACATTATTCGGACTATCATCCTCATCTTTGTCGCCTTGTTTATCACAACGTCTCGGCCGTTGTACGCTCCGGCCTTCTTCAGGTGGTTGGAATGTTGAACTGAACCCTTTATTTCGCTCGGAAGGACGATAATATTCTAGTTTCACGTACCATGTCTAATGGATGTCAGTTATCTCCTGTTAATTCCCCTCTGAAAGTTCTCCACTGCATTAAGCAGGTATTGAACTCACACTCTTTGGGTCCTGTCACTAGATCTATCTAACGCCTTTATCCACAGTGCCATGTGTCCTTGAGAACCCATGGTACTGTGGACAAAGACTGATATTATATTCACAGTTCAGTACTCTTTTCTTTGTTTCTCTTCCTTCAAGTCTCTTCTTCATCTGTGAGGAGATTGTCCAGCATTTGCTGCCATATAGAAGGACTGATATTACATAGCAGTTCAGTACTCTTTTCTTTGTTTCTCTTGCTTCAAGTCTCTTCTTCATCTGTGAGGAGATTGTCCAGCATTCATTGCCATATAGGAGGAATGATATTACATAACAGTTCAGTACCTTTTTCTTTGTTTCACTTGCTTCAAGTCTCTTCTTCATCTGTGAGGAGATTGTCCAGCATTCAAGAAGAGACTTGAAGCAAGAGAAACAAAGAAAAGAGTACTGAACTTTTATGTAATATCAGTCCTTCTATAACAGTTCAGTACTCTTTTCTTTGTTTCTCTTCCTTCAAGTCTCTTCTTCATCTGTGAGGAGATTGTCCAGCATTTGCTGCCATATAGAAGGACTGATATTATGTAACAGTTCAGTACTCTTTTCTTGAATGAAAAATTGAAAAGAAGAGATTGAAAGAAAAAGTGAAATAGATATCGAGAAAGAGAAGAAAGAAAAAAAATGAATAAAAGCGAGAGAAACGAGAAAGAGGAAAGAAAAGAGAGAAAAATCGAAGAGGAAGAAACACAGAAACATTGGGAGTTTGAAAAAAATGCATGTGCAGTTTGAATTGAAACCATGTTGTCGGTTTTACTGTTTACTTAATGTTACGTGCATGCACCAATTGGAACGGTAGCAAACTGACCGATTCGTTGAAGTAGGCTTCTCCGTTCGCATATCGAAAATTGATTAAACCTCCGGGTTTTTTTTACAGTAATCCCGTGTTTCGGTCATTGTGTTTAGGGATTTCTAAAGTTAATGAAGCCCACTGGAGTTTTGAACGTGAATTTGTGGATTTCTTTCAACCTGAGGTCAGAATGTCTGTCGAGTGTGAAAAGGAAGTGTATCGTAGAGAATTCTTAAAGAGGGAATCATGCCAATCGTGGTACGTTGCTTGACTCGCAAGCTGGTTTTGTTCGAACCCTCGTTACCCAGTAAATCTGGCCTTTTGTCACACCTTGTAAAGTATTCATATTGACTTGTGTTTATTGACTTGTTTATTCATG
>CAHIKZ030000055.1:950000-957500 GCA_903632075.3 Acanthosepion pharaonis
CAAATTTCAGGTGGGCCACAGAAATTTTATAATTTTTACTTGGCTACAGCTTATTGATTGCTCCATAGAGTTTTTATTCACTACAAGTCGTTAAATTAATGAAATTAAACGTATGTAAATAATTTTAATATATTTAGATTATGAAAATGTACTAATTACTTAGTTTGAATAACATTTAATTAGTCAGGCATTAAAAATACCATTTTTTCTGACTGTAGAAAGAAAATGACACTATTTCACTTTTGAGAAATCCTGTCCATTTCAGTTATAAGTGTTCTTTTCGGATTTTCTAATATAGAAAAACTTGCAACGATGCATCATGGACAAGGATCTCATCGAATAAATGTATTTGAAACCAATTTCCTTAGTTCATTTTTTTATAGTTATTCTCATTTTGAAACTGTTTTTTGAAGGTGCAGAATTGTTTCTTTAAGTTTTCTTTTTTTTTTTATTACTTGTGAAAGTGGTTTTGTTTTGTGCCATATACAGGAAAGATTGTAAAAATAAATATTGATAATAAATAATCGTTTCTGAGTAAGGATCAACCTTCGCTAATCAGTCGTAATTGTTCTAGTGAGATAAGCTTCCTAACCATTCTACCACGTCGAGGTTCCCGAAAGGCTCTTCTAAGCATAGCTAAGATGTGTCACATGGCCGAATGTATAGGACACCCAGTGAGGATCGAACTTACTACTCCGCCGTAATTGTTGTAGCGATATAAGCTTGCTAACCATTACACCACGTCGGGGTGCCCAACTACGGAGGGAATGAGTGTATGTCGATGGAGAAAGATGAGTGTTGGCTGCAAAGATCTGATCTGGTGCTACTAAAAACGTTTGAACATTTGCCATGGAAATAGCGATAGAGTAGGGACAGAATTTCTGTCGAAAATGCTTCAAAATATTGAATAAATACTTTTGGTCTCTGGGCAGTTTTTTAAGGGAACTGTTTTCTTCTTCTTCTTCTTCGAAAAACACATCATTTTACAATCTTCATGACAAAAGGTCGTATAAACATTTACGATACGTGGGCATCATTTTATTATAGATACAATTCTGAATAAACGCTTTTATATTTGGCTTCCTCGTGTCCTCATAATGTGCTCTTATATTTGGTGTCCTGATAATGTGCTTTTATATTTGGTGTCCTGGTAATGTGCTCTTATATTTGGTGTCCTGATAATGTGCTCTTATATTTGGTGTACTCGTAACCTGAAAATGTGCTCATATATTTGGTGTCCTTATAATATGCTCTTATATTTGGTGTCCTGATAATGTGCTCTTATATTTGGTGTCCTGATAATGTGCTCTTATATTTGGTGTACTCGTAACCTGAAAATGTGCTCATATATTTGGTGTCCTTATAATATGCTCTTATATTTGGTGTCCTGATAATGTGCTCTTATATTTGGTGTCCTGATAATGTGCTCATATATTTGGTGTCCTCGTAACCAGATAATGTGCTTTTATATTTGACTAGCAGCATGGCGCGTGCTTGATTCAAAAATCGTACGACTCATACAGCAATCGCTATCACTTGACTTAAAATATTTTTACCCTTCCTTGCCTTTAAAGGAGTGCTCTTTGCCGTGTTGATGTTGCTACATGCCTTACTTCTTGCCTATCTCACACTGCGAATTTTTTCTAAGCTCTATACTAAAAATTAAATCTGTTACGAAAAAAGAACTAAACAAAATGAACACAAAACGATCAGCTTAAAAAAAGGACTCTTAACTGGAAAAACCGAATGAAAAAAGAATTTTAACAACAAATACTTTTTCACACCCAACCCAGTTCTGCGGAATCAGAATCAACGTTGAGTTTAAGCAAGCGAATGAGCCAATTGGAGTAAAGTGCCATGCAGATTTAAATTTTTTCCACTTGTGACGAATGAAGCTAGTGATTTTTTTGCATGCTAGCATGCTAGTTAACATTCGTGTCAGTCAGCTATTGGCTTTCACGTTGGCCAATAAAATCTTCCTGCCTATTCAGTAGAAAATGACCGCAAACTACACGAAAACTGCCGTAGAAGCATGAAAAAATCGATTATTTCCACTATCGATTGGAGTTGGGAAATGCAATGTTGGTCTTGACCTTCCCACAAACTTGGAGCATGTGCATGTAAATTTTGGTGCAAATCCGTCGAAAATTGCAGCCGTACATTCGTTACACACAAACACACACATATCTTGCCTTTTATAGATAGAGATTTTCTAGTGTCCTGAAAATGTACTCTTATATTTGGTGTCCTCGTATCCTGATAATGTGTCTGTGTCAATTTCTGATTGTTGATTATACACATTTGATAATTAACTTGTAGTTGGCTTCACTCGATTCGTATCGGCACCTGATCATGATATACGTTATTTTCGTCCACTTCTCGCCTCATCATTATGCAATTCTCTCGTGGAAGCTACGTTCCTTCATCCTGTGTTTTGCGATTCTGTTGCATGATTGTAATTGCAGCTGTTGCGCCGCGAGATCTGTTGAATCGAATGTCAGTACAGACAGGTACCCTGCAGGTTCAAAGGAAGCCAGTGAATCTGTGGCCTTCCCTGTTGACCTCAACACTCTCAAGTCGGTTACAAATTATACATCCTTACTTACAACAGTGACCTGAAAAATCCATTAAACACGATTTTACTTTTGATCTATCGACATTGACATGGGTCTTTTCTCAAGACAAAATTGTCGTTTCATTTCTATGATTCTGTCTAATTCCCTGTAAAAGTTACGTTCGAAATTTTGTTGAACTTACTATTTTCACCCTCTCACAGTCGCGACACGATATATATATATATATATATATATATATATATATATATATATATATATATATATATATATATATATATATATATATATATATATATATATATATATAATGTTATAATATATATATATATATATATATATATATATATATATATATATATATATATATATAATGTTAACAAATGGTCAATATATATATATATATATATATGACGTCATATATATATATATAAATTGCCAACCATGGACCTTATGTAGTATAAAGTAAATTCGACTGTTATAAACCATAATAGAATCATAAGGGTCGAGCTCAATGTGTTCCAGGACAAAGACATTCAAGAATATAATTTAATACTGTTTATCATAAAAAGAGCATTTGCTTAAATATTGTATCTATAAAAATAACAACGTTTAAATAAAAATTTATTAAATTGTGGAATCGTCCATTTCTTAACATATATATATATATATATATATATAAATTTCAAAAGCGGATAGTTTTTTTTAATTTCCAGGTCAAAGCAAGAATATAACATAAAATTAAAACATTAATATTCCATGGTTATAATTTATTAAATTCAATGTAATCACGAATCATAACCCATTCAAAAATTTTAATTTGTAGGTCTGGTGAATTGTTGAACGATTCCAATGTAATAAATTATATGGAATATTATATTTTATATTTATTATATAGGATAGGTAGGATGTATGTGTTGTCGCCATTTTATGTTTTTCGTCACGATTCTTCTGTTAAGCTTGGCGAGTAATTATATGTTCTTAATGCTCAAATTAGAGTCCAATATTGTTATAAAAACATCGGAGAATTCCGGTAAAATATTTTAAATCATTTCTAAGATACAACGATTCAAAGCTTAATCTAACAAAAGAATAATTTTACTTTTATACGATTTGGACAATTTCGCTAATACACTCGGTATATATATATATATATATATATATATATATATATATATATATATATATATATATATATTGAAAAAAAACTCTGCGTGGAAATAAAGAGGACAACTTGTCAAAAATATAAGTACTCTTAAACAAGATAAAATCTCGAATCTCGAACAGAGACAGCAATAAGAAAAAATAAAGAAAAAGTTCTTAAGGCAAACAAGATTGTCAAGAAAGTGCTCAAGGTCTAGATTGCCTAGACACAGCACAAGCGCTCGACAACATAATTTCCCATAAAGTAATCAATAATAAATAAAAAAATGAACTAGCAACACTATAAATAACCCAAAATCTGCGTTTGAATCCAGTATTTTCCCCACTCAATACCCCCCCCAGTATAATTCAAAACTTTAACATCCACCAAAATAACCATGAGAATAATATAATAGACTACTAACAATTCATCACTGACCAGTGTATATATATAGTCGATCAAAAGCACAACGCACCTGGCCTGACGATTGCGTTTTGAATGAAACAGACTGTCACCTCTGGGTGTTGACTTCAGTGTCCACTTTTATATTTATATACGCACTATCGGTGATATTGAGCACTTCATCCCCGTAAATATAGCATGCCTTAAAGCTATTTTATAAAGATACAATTTATACAAAGAATTAATTAGCAATATTAATGTTATTAATAGCGAAATCACTTCGCTAACAAGACTTAATAAGACATTAACTGACTATCAATTCCTTTAATAATAAGATCCTTATATTTGAGTTGTTGTCAAATGGAAGTGACATGCCAAGTACTTTCGACAATTTCATATTGTCATCTTCAGGGCGCAATTTTCCCATATATAAGCAAACACTAAGAGAAAATATGTGAAGACCGAAAGATTTTTTTTTTTAAATTATGCTATTTATTGATGGTTAAATATATGTTTTGGAGCATGCGATGCCACGATGCTAGAGTTCAAATCAGTCAATTTTGTTTGAATTTTGAAAAGTGGTAAATACTCGAAAATTTTCTTGTTATATGTGTTTATCAGTTAAAATAACATAGACTTAAGTATAATCCAATTAGTAGAGTAAAATGTCTCAGTAGTTTTCGACAGAAAAATTTCCTCTTAGTGTTTGCCCATGAATTGATAGTTAATGTCTCATTAAGTCGTGTTAGCGAAGTGATTTCACCATTAATCACATTAACATTGCTAATTAATTCTTTGTATATTTTTTTTTTTTTCTTTATGATATAATATATATATATATATATATATATATATATATATATATATATATATATATATATATATATATATATATATATATATATATATATATATATATATATATATATATATATACACATATAAAATGTGTGTGTTTATGTGGACTTTATATTGGCTCCTGAAAAAAAAATTAATTTCAGTTGAGCTCTCTGGGGAAGAGGTGTGTGTTTGTAAACAGTGACTATTATGGCTGATATAGCGAGACTCTTCGGCAAAAGCGAATTGAGTCACTGTCGGTCACTGTGTGTGTTTTTAACTAAAAAATAAATACGTTAAAATTCACCTTCATCGACGGCTTAGTGGTAGAATCTCCGACTGACACCAATTCAGTCGGGTTTCCATCCTAGCTAGAGTCAACCGGATGCCTGGCAACACTAAAGAGCTGTGAAACAGTCTGGATGATATATATATATATATATATATATATATATATATATATATATATATATATATATATATATATATATATATGCCTGAGATGTGGTATTATTTACATTATTCGGACTATTGTCCTCATCTTTGTCGCCATATTTATCACAACGTTTCGGAATCAAGGAATCAGCACATATGCTAGGCCACAAAAATCTCCTGAGCCGGCCAAGCATAGAAATAAATATGGGAACCAGTAATAAGGTGTGTCAGAGAAAAGCAATGATAACAGCATAGTTGCAATATGAGCTCTGGTAAAAACATGCATGATAACAGCAAAATTGCAATATGAGCACTGGTAAAAATGGTTGCTGAAGATTTATCATTAGGTTTATAATACCCAGATGTCCTCCCGAACACATGGCACAGTGGATAAAGCCGTTGGTTAGATCCAGTGACAGGACTCAAAGAGTGTGAGTTCAATACCCGGTTAAGGCAGTGGAGAACTTTCAGAGAGGAAATTAACAGGAGATAACTGACATCAATTAAACATGGAACTAGAACAGTCTACCCCTGTGAATGAAATAAATGGTTCAGTTCTACATTCCAACCACCTGAAGAAGGCCGGAGCGTACAACGGCCGAAACTTTGTGATAAATATGGCGACAAAGATGAAAATAATGCAGTTTTATGTATATATTATTCATATATTATATATGCGCGGTACTTTATTGGAAAGCGCTCAATATCAGTGATACAGCTAACATATTTAGTTGGATTGATGTAGTTTGTGACCCCGGGTTTCACGCTATTTGCGATCATTATTTTGTCTGACGATCGCAAATAAGGTGAAACTCAGGGTCACAAACTCACATCAACCGAACTATATATATATATATATATATATATATATATATATATATACTATTTACATCGTTTAGACTATTGTTCTCATCTTTACTGCGATATCCACGACGTTTCTGCTGTTGTACTCTCCGACCTTCTTCAGGTGATATCAGTTGGAATTTCGAACCGAAACCTTTATTTAGTGCACAGGGGTAGAATGTTCTAATTTCACGTGCCATGCTTTTTGGGGGTTATCTCAGTTTCTGTTAAATCCCTTTAGTAACTCAACTCTCCAAGTTTTTCTTCTTTCTACCGTGATCGGGTATTGAACTCACAACTCTTTGTGTCAAATCACTGGCCACAGCAGAGGGAACAAAACTTGCGACGTCAGTTTGAGTTCATCATCTTGTCTTGTCTTACAAATAATACCTCTGTCTGAGAATGGTTGAATAAACAAAGATGAATATCATGGCCTTTTCCTGTATAATTTGTGTATCCGGGTGCAGTTTTTATATAAACAAAAAACTGCATCCGGATCCACAATTATTTCCACTCAACAGCCTGTAGAATAATTTGAAGCATAACCGTCATCGTCCATCAAAATAACCGTTAGAACAGTATAACAGACTTCCCACAATGCATCACTGGTCTGTATATAAAATAGTCGAGCAAGAACAATGCATGTAGTCATATTGCCATTCCCTTTTGCTTTAGATGACAGGGATTACAGTTCTCTGGTTAATGTGGGATGTCTTTCAATTCGAGAGTGACTATTTTTAGTAATCCCACGGTATTTTTCGTCCAGTTAACTGTTATCTCTGCCATGATTAGAATGTCGGGGTTTCTTAGTTGTGTAAATATTGTTACACCATGAAAATTGTGGATTTTATCAACCCAGCCCTCCACAAAGACAGTACATATGGGATTAGGTAAAGATTCTTAGAGCAAATATGGCATGATGATGTTTTAGTGAAAGAATTAATATACGAACGATTGCATCAGTGATTGAGGCTAGCGAAATTATCGATAGGACAAGTGAGGACCAGCCTCCCCTTTTTCCCCCATATTGCCCTTATGGCGTATTTGTACATGTGAGTAATAGATATCTGGCATGACAATTGCAAAACAGACTGTTGACACTGGGTGTTGACTTCAATGTCCTCTTTCATATATATATATATATATATATATATATATAAACTTCGATAACTATTGAGAGCATAGAACAAATCTGATTAAGATATCTCATCAGTTACCTTTTAAATATATTTATTAAATTTTAAACAGACGTGTATTAAATTATAT
>CAHIKZ030000055.1:962500-1035000 GCA_903632075.3 Acanthosepion pharaonis
TAAAGAAAGATGATTTATTGTAAGTTTTATATGTTTTTGTATAAAACTATTTCTTTAAGTTAGGATATTATGTGAGGGGTTTTACCATTTTTACACAGTTTTCTTATATTGATTTCCTTGTAGTATTCAAGTTCTTACAGGGACTAAGTGGATACACTCAGGTGAATTGTGTTTCACCGTCAGTGCTGCTTGGCATTTTATAGATGAATGGATGAGGTATGCGTACGCAAGCTAGTGTTACTTCGTCTTTTCTGCTTTTTCTAGACGTTTGTCTCCATTCATCTCGGAATGGTTTCATTGTGACAAGTTTATTATTTTTGTTGCCGGTCCACTATTTTCACAATTTCTGTTAAATGTAACTGTTTTATTTTTTGGGTCTTTCTAAGGGATCTTGAAATTAATGAATTGAACACTGGCGTTTATATACATCACGTTTACTGTTTGTTGAAATTTCACTTTCTCTGTAGGGGGTAGGATTTTTGACTTGAAGCGATCGGATGTCTAGCCACACTGATGAGCTGTGATACAGCGAAACAGGATTGTATGTAGATGACTGTGATACGCTCCCGTCATTTCGGTTGAGCACTATTGAGAAAAAGGTAATGCCAAAAAAGTAGCCGTAGCCGCTGTTTATTAATGAATTGAGCACTCTGGCTGCTGGCGTTTATATACATTTTGAGTTTCGATCCCGGCTTGAAGAAATCAGATATCTAGCCACATCGATGAGCTGTGATACAGTGAAACAGGCTTGTATGACGGTAATAAAAAGTAAAATTAAAAAACGGGCTAGCTAACCAGTTTTGAACCTCGCTCAACAGAGCTAAATCGAGGTTAATAAACTGAATTATCTAAAACAATGGATAAAGCGTATTGCAGAGAGAAAAAAAAAATTCGACATTGTTACTTTGCCGCTGACATCGTGTTGTTTTCTCTGCCAAGCCTGTCCTTCCATCTATGCGTAAAAATGTTCTCCCTCCATATCATAATAGTTCGTTAATTTATTCTTTGAAGTATAGTTGTGATTCTCACTACATAGGGAGAACGACTCAAAGGCTGGATGTTGGAATAAAGCAACACGTTCCAGCGAAAATCCGAAACTTTAAGTTAACTCCTTCAGACATTTTGACTATAATACATACGGGTCTTTCATCGCAGAACACCTAATAAATAGCCATAATTGTGCTGCTAGTTTTGGTGTGGACTCGTTTACCATTCTTAGCAGGTCCCACTCAAATTACCACCTAAAAGTTTTAGAAGTCATCTATATCCTATTGTTGAATCCTTCTCTATGTAAACAGAAGGACTTTGTATTAGGCCTCTGACTAATTACCCTTTAAATATTTTTTCTCTCTCCAATATACTTTGTCCATTTTTTAAATAATTCAGATTATTTACCTCGATTTAGCTCTGTTGCGCGAGGTTCGAAACCGGTTAGCTAGCCTGTTTTTCAATTGTATTTTTTCTTAACATCATACAAGCCTATTTCGCTGTATTTCTCCTAATTGAGTGATAATTTATCATTTGAAAAAAAAAATAGTTCATTCAAGATGTCTACTTTTTAACGCATATTTTGTGAAACATTTTGCAAAAGGATTTATTTTCAGGGACAAATTGTATTAAATATTTTAGAAAATGATTTTCTTTCTCTTCTCCATATATATATATATATATATATATATATATATATATATATATATATATATATATATATATATATATATATATATATAAATTTGTCAATACAATAAATTTGTCAATGAGCTAATCGATAATCATATATATATATATATATATATATATATATATATATATATATATATATATATATATATATATAGGAAAATATAGGTTAAAATAGGAAACTAAAATGATACATATGACACACTCATATCCTCTCTCCTACCTCACTTCCTCACTTCGTTAACTTTGCGTATACTTGATGAAGTCCGTAAAAAACGTGTGAATTTCTTTTCATTTTTCATTTCAGCTTTTAGAAGTAAAGTCTGATGATCCAGAACCCTGTTAAAGGGTTATGGTGAAATAACTTATTACATGGAATCTTAACGTGGTCTGTCTTTTATTCAAATATATATATATATATATATATATATATATATATATATATATATATATATATGTATGTATGTATGTATGTATGTATGTATGTATATGTCTGCCATAAACAGACAAAAATTAATTTTATTATTACCACTTAAGTGTATTGGGGGAAAAAAATTTAGATGGTAAACAAAAGGACTTTTTATTAGAACTAATTACCATCTAAATTTCCAATTGAAAGATAATGGACAATTCTTTTCTTGAAGAGGTCAAGTGAACGGAAAACATTCTAAAACAAACCTTCTAGCAGTGATGGGAGTTTCCTTCCTAACCTTTTGTTTAAGGTAGTGTGGAAAGTCAACATCTTGTTTATATCATTGTTTTCCCCTTCTAGTGACACGCTCTTCCAATTTCAGCTGTTGTTGTTGTTGGAAGTCTTCAAGCGATGTGGTTTTTGTTATTTGCTAAAAGTTCTTTGTTTGTGATTCTGTAGCGCCAGTCTATAAAATCTGATGAAGTGTTGTACATTTTAGTTGTTACTGCTGTTGGAAGTCTTCAAGCAATGTGATTTTTGTTATTTGGTAAAAGTTCTTTGTTTGTGATTCTGTAGCGTCAGTCTATAAGATCTGATGAAGTGCTGTTCATTTTAGTTGTTGCAGCTTTTGGAAGTCTTCAAGCGATGTGGTTTTTACTATTTGGTAAAAGTTCTTTGAGATTCTGGAGTGCCAGTCTGATGAAGGGCTATCCATTTTAGTTGTTGCTGGTGTTGGAAGTCTTCAAGTGATATAGCTTTTGTTATTTAATAACGCACTTTGTGAATTTGCAGCACAGTCTCTAAACCTTTTTACCCTTGTGCCACACTTGAAATAGTTTTATTTTTATGTCCCAGCGAACACCTGCATAAATGCTTATATACCATTATTGATTTCTATCTTTTTCATTTTCATCCTAGGTTAACATTAATATATTTTTCCGATAACTGGTTTAAATTTTTAAAAATGTCACTTTTTTTCAAATTTATTGGCAATACAAAAAACTGGTTCACTGAGGTTATTCTTTAAAAAATCTGTCAACACACACACACCCGGGCGCCCGCACGCACGCACGCACACACACACACACACACACACACACACACACACACACACAATTATATATAAATACGCTATATCATTTTATTTTATAATAATAACCAAGAATTTTCAAGTAATATTGCCATACTCGTTTGGTAAAATTACACATATAAATCGAAATAGTTCAATTTGTATTTCTCCTAGACTGAAATTGCCAAAACTGTGCCATGTACTGAAATATTTCATATGTTTAGAGTCTATTAACTCCACATTCTGAATTTTTATAACGGATTCAGGGTATATTCCATTACTGTTTCCATTTCAATTCCATATCTTAGATTCTGTTTCGGAAAAGTTTCTCTTGCTTCTTGAAACATTTGACTTACGGCCATATCAGTTTGAAACAACAGTTCTCATATAACCACCGAAGTTAAACAACGTCGAGCCTTGTCAGTACTTAGATGGGTGATCACTCTGGAATTCCAGCAGTTGTAAGCTTGGATTTATGGACGGTATAATTGTCTTACGGTCATATCACGTTGATACAGCGGCTGTTGTACGACCACGGATGTTAAGCAACGTCAAACCTGGTGAGTAGTTAGATGGGTAACCGCTTTGGAATACCAGCTGTTATAAGCTTGGATTTGTGGATGATCTAATGTTCTTACAGCCATATCACGTTGATACAGCGGTTCTTGTACGACCACCGAAGTTAAGCAACGTCGAGCCTGATCAGTACCTACATGGGTGATCGCTTGGGAATACCAGCTACTGTAAGCTTGGATTTATGGATGGTATAATGGTCTTACGGTCATATCACGTTGAAACAGCGGTTCTCGTACGACCACCGAAGTTGGATGTGTGGGTGGTGTAATGGATAACTGTTCGGGATGTGAAATCCGAAAACAGAGTTCCAATTCCAGTGAAGTTCATTATATTCACTTACCCGCAAATACCCTCCAGCTATGGATTAATTAGTAAAACATGTAACAGTAAATCATTCTCATATAAAAAAAACAAATTACAATCTTAAAATATTTTCTGGGTTTAAATAAACTGCAAAGTGTTGATAATCCGTAAAAAAGCAAATCATTATTGAGACACTTAGTAAATAATGATTTTCTTACAAGATCATTCTTATACCAACTATGAATACCTATGTCATCAGCATACCTCGCTCATCATCAGTACTCTGGCCTCGGGAAAGAAAATAAAATCGCCGTTTTCCATTAGTCGAACGTCGTGGGTAAAACGATAAACTAAATCCGACAACAAGGCTATTGATTATGAAATTTTGAGGAGCATGGGACCACCTCTTAAGAGCTGGTGTTCCCAGATCCACTCTGATCCGCGGTGGTAGCACCTGTCAGCTATGGGCAAATAGTTAAACACAAAAGGTGTCAAAACTCTACGAAAGTATAAAAATAGGTTTTAATAACAGCAATACCTTTTTTTTGAAAAATTATTACCAGCGGTACGTTTTTGAAAAAGAAAAATATTGCCAGCAATACATTTTGGAAAAAAAATATTACTAGCAATGAAAATCTTGTCGGCATTAAAGAATCATTTGAAGTTGATATGCCGTAAACTAAACGAAACCAAACCTAAACGATTAGTCGATTAGTATGAGATATGGCGCTGTATATTTAGATTTTCTTAAACCTGTATCTGTTCTTGCGTCTCGGCAAAGTATAGAACATTGTTTCCCAACCTTTTTTTTTAATCGTGTTCTATGTTTGGTGTCAAAAGATTTCAGGCTGACATCAGAACAAACAGAAATTCCATGTAACAGGAACTTGTTGTTGTCATTCTGTAGAGTCGAATAATGTTAAACAAATTACGATAAAAAATTTCAAAAACGATTCAAAGAAATAAATTTAAATTCAGTTTTGACAACATAAAATCTAAATCCAGCAATCCCTGTGAATAAAAGTTGTTTGATTATTTATAAATAACTAACGTTCGAAAAGAGGATTAACGGCGCTGATATAGAAAGATAAAGAAATGCTTTCAAAAACTAAAATGACATTTTTATTATCTGTCTATATGTCCGAGATGAGGTATCGTAACTATTTACATTATTTACACTGTTCGGACTATTGTCCATATCTTTATTGTCATATTCACGACGTTTCGGACGTTGTACGCTCCGGTCTGCTTCAGGATCAGTTTATATTTCTGAGACGAGGTATTGTAACTATTTATATTGTTCGGACTATTGTCCATATCTTTATTGTCATATTCATGACGTTTCGGCCGTTGTACGCTCCGGTCTGCTTCAGGATCAGTTTATATTTCTGAGACGAGGTATTGTAACTATTTACACTATTTACATTGTTCGGACTATTATCCATATCCTTATTGGCATATTCACGACGTTTTGGCAGCAATACTCTCCGGCCTCCTTCAGATGGTAAACGTTGTAACATGAAAGGAATCAGGGCATATGATATTATTGTTACTTCCTAACTGCTCTTGTCTAGAAAGCAAAGGAAATAACTTTTATTCCCTTCAAAGTTTGATTTTGCGAATTACACATTGTGGTTTTGAAACTAACCTATTTCTCAGTAGATTTAAGACAAATTCAGCGCTGAGTTGCTGAAGGAGAAATTTCTTGAACTTTCTAGAAGTTTCAAGAACATTCGAGAAGTACGTAAAAGTTTCATGTATTTTTAGAACGTTCTGGTAATTTAGTTTATTTCTAGCTGTCCAAGGGAAGGTAACTCGTCCTTGATAGATGCATTCCTCACGGATGGCATCAAGAGGTCGTAATCGAAATTCGCCACAAACATAGCAAAATACGTCTACGAGATGAAGACAATAGCAAACAAAACAAATGTATTCTGCGGCAACATTAGTTAAATTTTGTGAGACCTACAAGACATATTTTCGCATGGATGTCGGGGTTCAAGACAAACCTTGAGCACCTCATTTCACCTGCAATCTCTGCGAAAAAAATCTAGAAGATAAGATGGAAAGTTTCGCTAGTTTGGATAGCGAAATATTTAAGTGTAAAAGTTTGGGTAATTTTTTTTTTTTAATTTAAATATTTCTTATTTTTATTTTCTTTAAACCAGTGTTACTAAAAATATTAATTAAACGGGTTTCAACAATATTACTGTTCACTAAATCATAGCTGTTCTTCATACGAATTCAGTGGCAAGTTATAAAAACACGAAATATTATTGGTCTATATTTCTGAGATGAGGTATTATGTACATTATTTACATTATTCGGACTATTGTATTCATCTTTGTCGCCATATTTATGACAACGTTTCGGCCTTTCAGTATCTGTCTATATTTCTGAGATGATGTATTATGTACACTATTTACATTATTCGGACAATTGTCCTCATCTTTGTCGCCATATTTATTACAACGTTTCGGCCTTTCAGTATCTGTCTATATTTCTGAGATGAGGTATTATGTACACTATTTACATTATTCGAACTATTGTCCTCATCTTTGTCGCCATATTTATTACAACGTTTCAGCCCTTCAGTATCTGTATATTTCTGAGATGAGGTATTATGTACACTATTTACATTATTCGTACAATTGTCCTCATCTTTGTCGACATATTTTACAACGATTCGGCCCTTCAGTATCTGTCTATATTTCCGAGATGAGGTATTATGTAGATTATTTACATTATTCGGACTATATTATTATTATAGTGTACATAATACCTCATCTCAGAAATATAGACATATACTGAAGGGCCGAAACGTTGTAATAAATATGGCGACAAAGATGTGGACAATAGTCCGTATAATGTAAATAGTGTACATAATACCTCATCTCAGAGATATAGACAGATACTGAGGGAGCAGCTGTTTTCAGAAGAGTACAGCAATTCAGAAGAGGGTGAAGTCATTGATCTAGATTACAGAGGTGCAACTTAAGAGAGAGAACCATACTACCCCAACCAGAAAGACCTCAAAGGCCTGGTCAGAGATCTTGGTGTCACTGTGACGTCGTCCCCCCCCCCTGGTCGCAGCGTCGACTGTGTCGTTCGATCTCGTTCGCGACGCCAGCTGTTCGCTCCTCGCTGCTCCAAGTGTGACGTTCTAACCCTTTGGCTAGATGAATACCAGCCTCGCTGTTCCCAACCCGCCTGCAACGCCTGGTTACCAGGGTAACTACACTGATCTCCGGTCTGTCTACCCACGTTGTGATTAGATCTTAGACAGACGGGATCAAACAGGGATTGAGCCGTATGCAAGCTGAGTCCAACGGGGGTGATAACACACAAGAAAAATAAAACTCACAAGGTCAAAAATATTGAAGAAAAAGGTAACAACTTTTTATAT
Organism: Acanthosepion pharaonis; assembly: GCA_903632075.3. Lineage (NCBI taxonomy): Eukaryota > Metazoa > Mollusca > Cephalopoda > Sepiida > Sepiidae > Acanthosepion > Acanthosepion pharaonis. The sequence continues at coordinate 969,947 of CAHIKZ030000055.1, forward strand.
CTAATTGTTCGTTACACAAGATTATTCCTACCTCCCGACCCGTTCTGTGGACCGTGGCACCAAGCTTCTACCATACAACTTTAAGGCTTCGAGTTGCTTGCTCTCTAGAAATTTGCATTTCGGAGTGTGGTTTGGTTTCAACACTGGGCGCTGATCTCTACCTGTCGTTCACGACTGATGTCTCTCGCCGTCCGTGGCTGCAACTATCTCTCTCTTCAGAGTCTGAATTATTGTTCACTCATCTCCGCCGTCAGTGCGCGAATTAACTTCTCTTCGGCTTCGGTTGGACGAGCTTATTCACTTCGGCTTGGGTTGGGCGAATTTCTTCACTTCGGCTTGGGTTGGGCGAATTTCTTCACTACGGCTTGGGTTGGACGAATTTCTCTTCTTAGGCCAAACGGACCGGCCTTTCTTGCCCGCAAAGGGGCGAATGAACCGGGCCCGCAGCCCGCGCTCAAACTCCCTCGCCGTCCGCGGCGCAGCTGCAACTAACAACTCTTCTCTTCAGAGTCTGAATTACTGTTCACTCATCTCCGCCGTCAGTGCGCGAATTAGCTTCTTCTCTTCGGCTTCGGTTGGACGAGCTTATTCACTTCGACTTGGGTTGGACGAATTTCTCCGCTTAGGCTTGGTTTGATTCCAACTTCTCCACTTAGTCCAAACGGGCTGCTTCACTTCGGCTTTTCTTGCCCGCAAGGGGACGAATGAACCGGGCCCGCCGCCTGCGCTCAAACTCCCTCGCCGTCCGCGGCGCAACTGCAACTGATTTCTGTCGGTTGGGGTCCTGCTTTTATTGACGCAGTCAAAAACTGGGGTGGGTCTGTCGGCGCCAGGGTTTTCTTGATAATTCTAAAGACGTATTATTTCTGATTAGGGATTTTCCATTTTCGGTCACTTACTTTCACTCCTACTTCCTTACTGTGCCTCTGGTGGGGGGCGTATACCCGCTTCCCCTGGTCCTTCGTATGTCAGGTGACCGCTCTCGACCAATGGGGTCCTGGTCGGGCATCTTTCCTCCACCCTCGCACATCATGTGACCGCTCTCGGCCAATGGGGTCCTGGTCGGGTGTCTCTCCTCCTCCCTCATGTATCATGTGACCGCCTTCGGCCAATGAGACTCTGGTCGGTATCTTTCCTCCTTCCTTCGTGACGCCTTTAATCGGGCGTGGACAATCCGTGGCTTTGTTCTGGGGAAAGAAACACCTTGCTTAAAGAAACAAAAATTTAAATTGTCCTTTTCGTACGAAAATGACGATCCCGGTTTCTTTTACACGCGGTATTTGTCAAACATCCTATCGCTAGTTGGATACGATCTAAGAAAGGGATTTCTTAGACTGGGTGGCGTTAACGTGAACTAATAAAAATATTTCACTTTTTCCCTTCGCTCGGAGCTTGACAACAAAAATCTTAATTATCTCAAAAAAAAGCATTTTCTGATCATCATCTTGTGTGGCCCTACCCTCAATTCTGGAACCTTCTGGGTTCTCGTATTAATGGATTGCCTGTATATCCTTAGATAAACTTCCCACCTGTTACCTATCATATTTTTTCCATTGTCTCTAAACTTATTTCTTCAACCAAATTGATAACAAACTTCCATCCTCCGCGGACACGGAAGTAGGTCAGGTACTTGACCTGATATTTTTGACATCTGATATGTGCCAGTCGAGCGTGTGTGTTTTCGCTTACGACCTGGTTTCGTATTATTTATTTTTCTTTTTTTTCTTTCCTCTTCCTCTTCTTTTCTTTCTTTCTCCCAGATCGCCTGAACGCAATTAAAGAATTATTCTCAAAACCCAAATATTTTTCAGCTCTAAATAATTATCAAATGGTTAACAAACCGAAAAAACAAATCATATATTTATGAATATCTCTTTTCAGTTTTCTAATTATGCATGGTGCCACATCACAAAGTTTAATGAGATTTAGACGTTAAGCCTCAAGCAGTAGAATTTGTTCGACGAAAATGTGCAAGTCGCAGGTCAAAGAAAACGTCACCAGTGTTTTTAAGATTTTTCATCCAAGATGAGTTTTGCTTCTGCTCTAATGTGACCAGTCTGTTCAAGGCAATTGGAATCGCTTCTAACCCTTTTGAGTGGCCCCTCTTCAACGACAGCTCAACCAGGAGCCTCAAAACCGTACTGCCTCATAACGAAAACATCTATCGATCTCTTCCCCTAGATCACTCGGTGCAGCTCAAAGAGGAATATAGCAGTGTTAGGAACTTACAAGATGCCTTGAAATATGCAGAGTACAGTTGGTCGGAAACTTCAAAATCATGGCATCCTGATGCGTCTCCAAAGCAACTTTACCAAGTTTCAGTGTTATCTTTGCCTTTGGTACAGCAGTTGACAACGCTGCACACTACAACAGGCGGAACTGGTCACAAAAGACCGAGTTCAGTGTCGTGGAGGAACAACGACAAATGGGACCCACTCTTAGACCACAGGAAAGCATTGTTTCCGACGCTGCCCTTAAAATTAGGCCTTATGATTTGCCAAAACTGTAGATAAAGAGTCGACGGCTTTAAAGTAGCTTCAAGACATCTTCCTCAAGCTGTCTGCGGCAAAAATCAAAGTCTGACCACAAATTAAAACAATCATAGAAGCCAAGTTATTCCCAAAGAAGCTCACTAGGACTGGGAGAGAACAGTGTGAAACAGCTTTGTCATAATGATTTGGGCCTTCCTGGGGAATCACAAGAATGAAAACTGTAAAATGAACGTGCTAATACCCTTGGGAAAGGTATTAATTCTCTTCTCCCTCCAGCTATGAGTAAATAGCAGGATAGACTGGGTTCTATAGCCTTGGATGGCAACTGGTCTAGGAGAAGAACAACTCTGAATTCAAAACCTGCAGAGGGTTATTTGGAGACCTTGTGGCACATACTGCACCAGGTCTCTGTATTCGGCCCTTCAAAAAGTGTGGATGGTCCTGCACGAAGCCTTCACCGCTATAATCAAATCATATGTGCTGGTGTCTGGACTGTTGGTTCCTAGGAACTGAGCTGCTTGACCCTCATACATCAAATATGATGGGAGAGTCCAGCATATATATATATATATATATATATATATAAATGTTCTTCTATGTGTCATATGATTTCAGGACGCGGACTACCTTGACTCTCCACAACTTCCTATCACTTTTAGGTTTAACAATATTTGTCTATTTGACATCTTTTCCATTCCGTTTTCGTCAGATAGATGACCCGCTGCCTTCCCCTGTCCTTTTTACAAAAATTTATACAGATTGAGAATCCTTTGACAAAAATTCTTCAAACCGGAAGTGCTTCGGTTTTCAAATGTTTTTCGGATTTGGGAATACAGGCTATTCAATTTGTATATAGCATCTATAAAATGGGGCAAATATGGGAAATGGGACCCAAGCATAAAGACGATATCCCTTTACATTTCATAACACAGCTTATACATCTAGGTAGTTTTAAAGAAGGTAGTTTTATAGAAGGTAGTTTTATAGAAGGTAGTTTATTTAAGGTAGTTTTATAGAAGGTAGTTTTATATAAGGTAGTTTTATAGAAGGTAGTTTTATAGAAGGTAGCTTTATATAAGGTAGTTTTATAGAAGGTAGTTTATTTAAGGTAGATTTATAGAAGGTAGTTTTATATAAGGTTACTTTATATAAGGTAGTTTTAAATAAAGTAGTTTTAAATAAAGTAGTTTTACATAAGGTAGTTTTATAGAAGGTAGTTTATATAAGGTAGTTTTATAGATGCTAGTTTTATAGAAGGTACTTTTATAGAAAGTAGTTTTATATAAGGTAGATTTACATAAGTTAGTTTTATATATGATAGCTTTATATAAGTAGTTTTATAGAAGGTAGTTTTATATAAAGTAGCTTTATATAGGGTAGCTTTATATAAGGTAGTTTTATAGAAGGTAGTTTTATAGAATGTAATTTATAGAGGGTAGTTTTATAGAAGGTAGTTTTTTTAAGGTAGTTTTATAGAAGGTAGTTTTATATAAGGTAGTTTTATAGAAGGTAGTTTTATATAAGGTAGCTTTATATAAGGTAGTTTTATAGAAGGTAGTTTATTTAAGGTAGATTTATAGAAGGTAGTTTTATATAAGGTTACTTTATATAAGGTAGTTTTAAATAAAGTAGTTTTAAATAAAGTAGTTTTATATAAGGTAGTTTTATAGAAGGTAGTTTATATAAGGTAGTTTTATAGATGCTAGTTTTATAGAAGGTACTTTTATAGAAAGTAGTTTTATATAAGGTAGATTTACATAAGTTAGTTGTATATATGATAGCTTTATATAAGGTAGTTTTATAGAAGGTAGTTTTATATAAGGTAGTTTTATAGAAGGTAGTTTTATATAAGGTAGTTTTATAGAAGGTAGTTTTATATGAGATAGTTTTATAGAAGGTAGTTTTATATAAAGGTAGTTTTATATAAGGTAGTTTTATATATGGTAGCTCTATATAAGGTAGTTTTATAGAAGGTAGTTTTATATAGGGTAGCTTTATTTAAGGTAGCTTTATATAAGGTAGTTTTATAGAATGTAGTTTTATATAAGTTAGTTTTATAGAAGGTAGTTTTATATAAGGTAGTTTTATAGAAGGTAGTTTTATATAAGATAGTTTTATAGAAGGTAGTTTTATATAAGGATGCTTTATAGAAGGTAGTTTTATATAAGGTAGTTTTATAGAAGGTAGTTTTATATAAAGTAGTTTTATATATGGTAGCTCTATATAAGGTAGTTTTATAGAAGGTAGTTTTATATAAGGTAGTTTTATAGAAGGTAGTTTTATATAAAGTAGTTTTATATATGGTAGCTCTATATAAGGTAGTTTTATAGAAGGTAGTTTTATATAAGGTAGTTTTATAGAAGGTAGTTTTTATATAAAGTAGTTTTATATATGGTAGCTCTATATAAAGGTAGTTTTTATATGGTAGTTTTTTATATAAGGTAGTTTTATAGAAGGTAGTTTTATATAAGGTAGTTTTATAGAAGGTAGTGTTATATAAGCGGATTATGTTCAGGATTATTTTCTGCTTTGTGCAGTGTTTTTCTATTTCTTATTCATCACTTTCAGTAGAAAACTTCAACAATTTCTCCCTCTGTTTCCTTGGGTTGCTTTAGTGCTTGTTCCAATGCCAAATTTGTCACTCAGATGCTTCACACTGACATTCTCGTTTCGTTTTTCCAATTGTTTGACTGTCTGTGATATGGATAAACATAAATGTTTTTTTTTACTACTCATATGGATATTTGAAAAACTTTTTGAAAATTTGAATATCTTTACTGAGCACGAAACACCTGGAAAGAAATCCACGAACGATGGTGTTGCAGTGACGATCACTAACAAAAAAAAAAAACTAGCGCTAATGTAGGCTACGTAGCGGGTCTGAGGCAGATGAGGATCACTTACGACAACTGCACATCACCTAGGAATCTTCCCAGTGATTTCTGAAATTTTCCATTTTGACAAGTCTGAAAAATCTACGGATTTTGGAGGTTTTCGAATTTTGGAATTACGAATAAAGGATTTTATTGCTAATTGTAGAAACAAAATAATAAAAGTAATTCTTTCTTATTTCTTATAGATTCACATATTAAACAAGAAGGTGTTTCAGAAAAAATGGTTTCATTTTCTAATCTAATAATTTTAACAGTTCTCTTTCAAATGATCTCAAATTTTAGCAGCATGTGTAGAAACGGCTCAAAATCTGTTTAAGTTTAAAGTTTTTTTTTTCGGAAATGCCATTTACTGGAAAAGAAAAAGCATTTGAAGAAGACTGTTCTGCGTGAATTTGTATCATAATTCGTTAAAAAAAAAAGCACCAAACTGAAATGTAGATTTGGACATGGCATAAAAACTTCAAAGAGGAACGCTGTCTATGAGAAATTCGAAACATTTATGGGAAGTCCCTGGAAGTCCATAAGAAGAGCATGTGTGGAAACCCAGAATCCTCCAACCACAGTTTCGGCATGCTGCAGCGTGTTTAGCAGGAGCTGGACTACCACCTTAGCTTGTGCCGTATCACAGGTGGTGTGCATATCGGATACTTGTGAAAGCTTGTAAAATCGTTCATACCTTCGAATTTCTCATTCAAATTCTTATGAATAAATCTTATTTTGCTCAACAATAAGACTGCATTTTTTCATTTGCCTGGGCTATATAGTTATTCAGCTATTTACACTGTAGGAATACAGAAGGCGATTATTTCCCTGGGTCACGTGACGGCCGCTTAATGACGCCACTTCATACAATGACGAAAGCGGCAGTCAAATTTCTGTTTTGTTCACAAAACGTGGCTTTATTTAATCCAAAACCCTCACGGCCCGGGGAGAGGAAAAACCTGCCTCCCCAGTAAAATCCATAGTACTGTTTCCCTCTGGGAATATATTCTTCCCATATTTAGGAAGAACAGCTCACAGTCCTGAATTTGTAAAAAAGCCAAGACTCGCTGTTTCACGTCCGTGGAATATATCCTCGATTGGGACATAGATGATTCGGGCCTATTTGAATCTGGAGTCTCAAAGATGGCTTCTCCAGGTGCAGGAGTATCTCCATATTATATGTAAAACCCTGCCTCTTTGTTTTTCCTTGCACTCTACTTTACTGTGTAGATATATTATTCTCCACGTTTGACATTTTTATATATGTATATATAATTATGTGTATGTCTTGTTATTAAAAACGTTTCTCTGAGAACAAAACATGTTTGCCATTTTTTTCCTCTCAGCCATTCCGTTCTGTCCGTGAACTGCGGTATTATTAGAATAATGCCAATAACGAGGGGGGGTGTAAAAGGGAAAATAGCGCTTTCTCCCGTTACAGCATTTCAAATTAAATCAGACTTTTTTAAACACCCTGTATTTTGGAAGGAAGCATATCAAATCTCTTGAAATTTTTGTGAAGCATCTGTACTTATAATCAATTTTTTTTTCAAATCCTTCGAATATGTTTAGTTTTTGTTATGTTTTTCTAGCATCTTGTTATAATTCTGCTTGCCTCCCAAGTTCCTTAGCGCATACATACGGTACAACCTTCCAAAACCTCATAAATAATGAACTATTCCATTTTGATGACGTGGCAAACGAAAATCAGGGTCGCTACTTGGTTTCAGTGAAAGAAAGAAACAAAGAAAGAAAAGACGATAACACTCTCATGAGTTTAACGCAGTGTTTCTCAACGTTTAGAAGCAATGGCGCACTTAGCAGCAAATGAAAATACCACAGCACATTTAGCAAAATCTTTAAAGGGTATACATTTAAATGTTATGAAATCAAGCCCACACTAATCTTCCCGTTTGTCTCATCCCAAAAGCACAAAAACTTGACCTACCACAATTGTATATGAAAAATATCCTCTGACCAAACTATTACCATACAGTTGAATGCAACATTATTTTTTATTATTAACCAACCACACTGGTTTATTAATTAAGAATTTTTATTTAACAGTTAAAATTTAAAATCTTTAAACAAACTGCCAAGATTTAACTTCAGCCAGAATTCTTTCTTTACAATGTTCACCTTTTACAAGGCTCAAGAGCCACCTGAGGTAGATTTAACTTCAGCCAGCATTCTTTCTTTACAATAGTTACAGAGTAAGAGGTAGACAGTTTATAAGGCAGTTTCTCAATCTTTTAAAGCAATGGCACACCTAGCAGCAAATGAAAATATCACAGCACACTTAGCAAAATCTTTAAAGGGTATACATTTATTTGTCATGAAATAAGAACATAGATTTTAAAAAATACACAAACCCAAATATGAACTTTATTTCAATATTTCTATTCAACTATTTGTGCAGTTTTAGTTTGAAACCTGTGCCTAATATTAATGCTGTACCATTACAACTTACACACACACATATATATATATATATATATATATATATATATATATGTGTGTGTGTGTGTGTGTGTATGCCATGACAATATTTTGTGGCACACCTAAGAGGATCTTGAAGCACACTAGTGTGCTGTGGTTTGAGTTGAGAATCATTGGTGTACATGTGGAAGAGATAGTTAACCCTAGACTTGAACAGATTGTAGTGATCAGAGAAGCATACTCTGGGAGCCTGTTCTACAAAATAGTGGTTTGTGGGAAGAAGCTGTTCAAGTGTAACTTACACCTCACCAATAGAATACAAAGAAAGGAGGGTGGTTCATAACATGGCTGGTCTTAGCCATGGAGGTTAGAACTGATTGAACTAAAGAACACTTTCTATGGAAATAATGATAGAGTAGGGAGAAGCTTGCAGCATTTTTTTTTTTGTCTGTAGGGAAAGGGGTTGCAGGTTGGAAAATAATTCACCACCCACAAAGACACAGATGCTTTTGGACTCTGTTGAGACTGGAAAGTGAAAATTGGGCAGCCCCCTCTCATATATGGCTTCGGTACTCCATTTTCAGCTTGATCAGACTCTTTGTAAAGTCAAGAATAGTAGAAAGCCAGATGCTTAATGGAACAGTACAGGGAACTGACCATTTTTCTAAATTAGATTTTAAAAAATACCCCCACAAATATGAACTTACTTTATTTCAATGTTTCTATTCAACTATTTGTGAAGCTTATTTAATTTCAAACCTGTATTTAGTGGCTTCTTTTTTTTTTTGGCGATTTTTTCAATGTTTGATTGAATAAGCAGATATTTATTTCATCTTCAATTGAGCTTAGTCTTCCTCGCTCACTTCTTATTTTTGATGTTACATAGGGTTGAGAATCCTAATACACATAAATAAGAAGTAGAAAGTTGCAATAAAACAGATAAAGCGTTTTTAGCTAATGTTGGATGAAAAGTTTTATACTTATTCATATACTACTTATATATATATATATATATATATATATATATATATATATATATATATATATATATATATATAATGAAATTGAATCCGACAATTATTTGAAGACATTTTTATATTTTCTTATTTATAGATACATATATTTAAGTAAATGCTCAGTTTATAATATGACAATTTCTCGGACATTCAGGCTGGCAAATGTTGTTTAATACTGTTTATTATAAACAGAGCATTTACTTAAATATTTGTATCTATAAAAGGAATGTATAAACATAAAAATTTCTTAAAATCTATATATTGTCATCCACAGACAGACTGTTTCGTTGTATCACAGCTCTTCAGTGTGGCTAGACGTCCGGTTGCGTCTAGCTAAAATCAAAACCCGACTGAATTGGCCTCAGTCGGAGATTCTACCACTAAACCGTCGGCGAACGGCAGGGATGTAGGTGAATTTTAGCGTATTTATTTTTAGATAAACACACAGTGACCGACATGACTCAATTCGCTTTTGCCGAAGAGTCTCGCTATATATATATATATATATATATATATATATATATAAATATATGGATATAGATCCGACAGTATAAAGAAAAATATACGGAAAAAACAAACAAAAATCCTTATATGCAATTGTGCTGTTTTAATGTTAATATAATGTCAACTTCGGACGTTTCGGTCTAATAAACCATCTTCAGGACATATTCATAAATTATAACATTATCAATTCAACATGACAAAGACGATGGACATAAGAACAAGACTTATCCAAACAGATAACTGAAAGTTTTATAAGATCAGCGCTCCGTTTAAACATTAAAACAGCATAATTGCATATTAGGATTTTTGTTTATTTTTTCCGTTTATTAGACCGAAATATTTTTCTTCATATAAAATATATATATATATATATATATATATATATATATATATATATATGTGTGTGTGTGTGTGTGTGTGTGTGTGTGTGTGTGTGTGTGTGTACACTAGTGTGCCACGGCACGGCGATTGAGAATCAATGATTTAACGTCTGAGTAAAAAGGAAAAGAAACTCCCAAGAGGATGCTTCCCCGATCACTACAATCTTAACCTGTTCAAGTCTAGAGTTAACCGTTATCTTCCTCATATATCTCCATGAACTGTGACTCTTTCTCTGTAACCCTCTATCTCGAGTGGCTCTTAGGCCTTCTCCGAGGTGAATATTATGGTAAAATATAAATAGAGCTGGTCAGTTTCTGAGACTGATGATGATGATGATGATGATGCGACGACTATCCATGGATGTAGGTGACATAACAAAGTTACTAAATGTGGATCGAACTCACTGTTTAATAAGCTTTCAATAAGAATCGAATTCACTATAGCGGCTCCGCTCAGCTTGTCACTGCCTTGAAAATCAAAGTGTGTGCGTCAAATTCTAGTTATCAAAGGGAGGGAATTCAGTAAAATTTTTGTTCGTCGTTTTACCTCCTATAGTTATGTCCCTTTAAAATAGTCCAACACAAAATAAGTCTAAGGGAGACAATTTTATTTAATTTTTATTGAGTTATTTCCCTTGTAATGTTGTAGTTATTTACTTTTTTGTTAATTTTTTAATCTCTTTTCTAAAGAGTTCCTCTAAATCATATCTTCTTTCATTGACATTCTACGTTCATGTTTACAACGGGTATTTTTTTTTGTCGGAAAGAAACTATTAATGATACAAGTACGAGATTAGTAACTGTCTTTCTTTTTTCCCAAATCTCAATCTGCTGCCATCTTTAATTTTAATAAACCCAAAAAACAAATCGTAGCATCCGAATCCATATTATCTTGGATTTATTTTTTTAATCCCTTAAAGAGCGGGTATCCTCAATTGATCTTTCACTCGTGATCAGCTGATATCATCAATTGACGATTTAGGCTTTTTCCAACGACAGCGCCATTATTCATCTATGATTCAAAACTAATTTAGTATGACAGAGGTTACAATTTACTTGGATTGAGTCATTTCCTGGTTTATTTACGTGTAAATAAAGCTGGAGGAATAACCCAAAGATACTGCTATGTCTGTATGTAAACTTCTCGAAGAGAAAAGAGGCAAAAAATGGTGACAAATTGGTGCAAACAATGAACAACTCAATTGTACAAGTGTCCTGAGTATGACGATAAACTGCATCCGGCAGCAAGGCTTCTGATCAGGAGGTTTTGAGGAGCGTGGAACCACTTCTTAATTACTGTTGTTACCAGGTCTACCCTGATCCGAAGTGGTAGCACCTGTTAGGGTCCTAGCTATGGGTTAATAGTTAACCTCCAAACTGCGCTCAAAATACTATGGAAGTATAAAAATAGATTTTTATAGTAAAAAAATGCCAGTAATAAATATGCATAGTAAAAAAAATGATCAATATATATTTAAAAGAAATTACTTATACGCCCATTAAATTTTGGCATTAAATGACCCATAAAAAGTTGATATGCCACTAAACAGACAAACAATTGTACAAAGAATATTTCAAGGAGTTTCATACCTCGGAAAACATTCAATTTAAGAACCTAACATTTGTTTTATTTAACTTTTTTCTTTATTTTTAGAATTTAAAAACATTAAAATATTCTTACAGTTTTTTTGTTTTTTTTTTGTTATATAATTAAAGCGAAAATAAAAATTAGATTTACGCTTGAAAAAATTAATTTTCTTACTTTTGTTACTTGTCTAGCATGCAAGTCCATGTGTTGTGGGTGGGGCTATATTACACCGCAAACTGATATTGAATGATGAAAGGCAATAACAAACAAAATGAAGACTTATATATATATATATATATATATCAAGTTATGAAGAACTTGGTAATCCGTATGGATAATCCCAAGGGGGATGAAATCCTGAGAGCTCAATGTAAATCCAGAGCTAATATTTAATAGAAAAACAGACCACTTTAAGGTACCATTATAATAATTTATTTCACCAGAGCCCTTTTAAAGGACGCCAGATCATCAGATGGCACTTCCAAAAATTAAATTAAATTTATATATATATATATATATATATATATATATATATATATATATATAGGACCAAGTATAGGATTGGTGTATATGGAATAAATTGCAATAGCCAACAAATACTATTCCTAAAAGAGTGCTCAACACAGAGTAGATATATATAATTATATATTCGAATATTATAACATAAATATGTTATAAAATCATTACGAAAATAGCCATTTTGTTTCAACTCGTCTGGTGTCTTATCAAGTGATGGTGTTGAATGTCATAGATATTTGTATATATATATATTTTTTTAATGTTATACATTCAACACCATCACTTGATAAGACACCAGAAAGTGTTGAAACAAAAATTTTGCTGTGATTTTATAACATAAATATGTTATAATTTTCGAATAAAAATTTATATATATATATATATATATATATATATATATATATATATATATATATAGCCAAGTTTATTTCCGTTAAAAAGGGCCGTTTAGGGAGTCGTTTAAAAAGTATTGTCTGGCATACAAGTCAGTGGTGCATCCTTTTCCTTCCGCTTCAGGGTTTATGCAATATCAAAGTGGCACCATGCATACCTGACGAGCTGAGAGAAATATTCATAGATATATGATTTGTTTTTTACGGTTTATCAACCATTTTTTAATATTTAAGGCCGAAAAAATATTTTGGGTTTTAAGAATAATTCTTTCTTTACATTCAAGCGATCTGGGAGAAAAAAAAGAAAACGAAGATGAAAATAAAAATAATACGAAAACAGGTCATAGGCGAGCACACACACGCACGGCTGACAGATAACAGGTGTCGAAAAATATTCAGGTCAAGCATCTGACCGATTTCCGCGGGTCCACGAAAAATGGAAGTTTGTTATCAATTGAGTGTCAACCAAGGGAAAAGAAAGAAAGGAGGAAAAGAAGAAACGAAGTTTAGGGACAATGAAAACATTGATAAGTAACAAGTAGGAAAGTGTGTCATTGGAATGATAGTAAAGGTCTAAGTGGGTGGGGAAGTGTATCTAAGGATATGAAGACAAACCATTAATACGAAAACATAGACAGTCTTCAGAATTAGAAAAAGCCCACACAAGGTGTTGTCACTGGCAAAATTTTTTTTGACAAAATAAAGATTTTTGTTATCAGACCTTCGAGCGGAGGGAAAATGAAATATTTTTATTCCGTTTCAGAAACGCCAACGAGTCTGAGAAATTCCTTTCTTAGATCATATCCAATTAGCGATAAACTGCTTGACAAATACCACGTGTTAAAAAGCCGCGAGTGTCATCTCAGTCGCTCATGATAAGGGCGATTTAAATTAATATTTTTGTTTTTTAAGCAAGGTATTTCTTTCCCAAAACAAAGCCACGGATTGTCCACGCCTGACTGAGACGTCATTGGCTAAATAAGATCACATGACACACGGAGGAGGAGGAAAGATACCCGACCAGGACCTCATTGGCCGAGAGTGGCGCACGAGGAGAATCGGTCGACGCCCCTGTCAGAAGTGTAAGTGTGAGAAGCCGATACGAAGAAGCGGGGAAGCGGGTACACGCCCCTCAGAGGCACAGTAAGGGAGTGGGAGTGAGAGTGAGTTACCGAAAATGGAAAAGAATGAAAAATCCCTAACCAGAAATAAGAAGGGTGGATACGTATTTAGAATTATCGAAAAACCCCTGGCGCCGACAGACTCACCCCAGTTTTGACTGCGTCAATAAAAGCGAGACCCCAACCGACAGAAATCAGAGAGTTTCAGCCGCGGACGGCAAGCGGAGTGGAACCGCGGACGGCGGCCCGAATTCGGTCGCCCACTTTGCGGGCAAGAGAAGCCAGTTCGTTTGGCCGAAGTTCGTCCGACCCAAGCCGAAGAGAAGGAGTTAGTTCGCGCACCGACGGCGGAGATGAGTGACCAGTAATTTAGACTCTGGAGAGAAGAGTTCAGTTCGTTCGACCCAAGCCGGAGAGAAGAAGTCAGATTGAGCCGCGGACCCTGGCGAGAAGTTTTGAACCTTGGACGACAAGCAGAGATGAGCGCCAGTGTTGAAACCGCGTCAAGATAGCTAACCAAGATTCACGCACACTTCTGGACTCTTCTTCAACCAAGAACAAGTAGTTTGAAGAGCGACTTAGAATCAGACCACAGAAATAAGTTTTTTCGACTTTCGTCCAAAGACACACCGAAACACAAATTTCTTAGAGAGCAGACAACTTGAAGCCTTAAAGTTACCTAGTAAAAGCGTTGTGCCACAATCCACAGAACGGGTCGGGAAGTAGACATAGTCCTATGTACCGAACAAATAGACATAAAAAGTTTGTTACCTTTTTCTTTGATACTTTGGACCTTGTGAGTTTTTATTTTATTTTATTTTATACATAATTGTGTGTTATCACCCCCGTTGAACTCAACTTGCATTACGGCCCCAGCCCCTGTTTGATCTCGTCTGTCTAAGATCAATTCACAACGTGGGTAGGCAGACTGGAGATCAGTGCAGTTACCCTGGTAACCAGGCGTTGTTAAGCGGGTTGGGAACGGCGAGGCTGGTATCAATCTAACCAAAGGGTTAGAACGTCACGTTTTGAGCAGCGAGGAGCGAACAGCTGACGCCGCGGCGAAGACGTCACAATTGGTGCTGTCCGTGACCAGGATATCAGAACCTGGGGAGCACGTGACGTCACAATTGGCGCCGCGACCAGGATAGAACGACACAGTCGACGCTGCGACCGGGGGACAACGTCACATCAATATGATCTTAGTTTTTCAACTATATTTAATATTTACAAAAGTTTGCAAGAGTGATTGACGTAATGGTTACAGGCATAGAAAATGGATCCCATGAGAGCGTTGCAAAATTACGACCTCTGTGATAATTCCACAACGAAAATAGATTTAAAAGAATAGTGAGAATGGAAATACCATTCAATGACATATACTTAATGACATTTTCACTGGTCTGAATTCGTTCTGATACACTGTAGATCTGTGATGTGCAGGAAGAGACAAAGTATTTATTATAAAATGTCGCTTTTACTAGCTGACTACACCTTTGAAAGCCTAAAACATCATCGGAAAGGATACACGTATACATATATTAACCGTTCATTCTATAGGGATGTAGAATTAACCCTCTCAATGAACATCGACGGATTGTTTTAGGAAGTGTTCATCGAGATTTTGATTGACCAAAGGCCCTTTTACGGAACTACATCCTCTGTGATAATTCCACAACAGATTTAAAAGAATGCAGAGAATGGAAATAAGATTCAATAACAATGATTTTATATGACTATTTATTAAGTATTAAGCTTATATAAGGTGATATAAATTATGGTGAAATACTGCCCTTCAAAAGTGTAAATTTTAAATTCATTTTTCTTTTCACTTTTGAAAGTGAAGTCTGAAGATCCAGAGAAAAATAAAATTCTCTGGTGAAATAAATTATAACTAATGAAGCCTTAAAGTGGATTGTTTTTCTTTAAATTATTAGGTTGGTGCAAAAATAATGTCGTTTTCTCACATATGTTACTTTTATATATGATTTCTGTATTAAATCATTGATATATATATAGCCATGTTATATATCATTTTGAAGCGCGTTTTTCGCTCTATCGAATCTTGTTATTCGTTGCCGTTCTCAATCTCTTCATTCATTTTTTGCAGGCTTTTCGACAGCATGGACAAAATTCAAATCCGCACGATTTTCTTGTTTCAGTTCAAACTAGGCAGTGATATCAATGATGCGTTTGGCCCAGGAATCACTAACGAACGTGTGGCACAACGGTGGTTCAAGAAATTTCGCAATGGTGACGAGAGCCTCGAAGATGAAGACGGTCGCGGCCGGCCGACTGCGGTTGATAACGAACATTTGAAAGCCTTAATTGAAGCCGATCCTCGCAAAACCACACGAGAAGTCGCCATTTAAAGCAAATAGGGAAGTCAAAAAAGTTGGATAAATGGGTGCCGCATGAATTGAAAGATAATAAAAAAATCGTCGTTTTGAGGTGTCTTCTACGCTCCTTCTGCGCAACAAAAACGACCCATTTCTCGAGCGGATTGTGACGTGTGATGAGAAGTGGATCCTCTACGACAACCGGCGACGTTCGGCACAGTGGTTGAATGCCGGAGAAGCTCCACAACACTTCCCGAAGCCGAAATTGCACAAAAAAAAAAAGGTTATGGTGACTGTTTGGTGATCTGCGGCCGGTCTCATCCATCATAGCTTCTTGAATCCGGGCAAAACGATTACGGCGGAGAAGTACTGCCGACAAATTGACGAAATGCCCCAGAAGCTCCAATGTATGTGTCCGAGATTGGTCAATATGAAGGGACCAATTCTCCTCCATGACAACGCTCGCCCGCATGTTGCTCAACTGACCCTGCAGACGCTGAACGAATTGAGCTATGAGACTCTGCCTCATCCGCCATATTCACCGGACCTCTCGCCCACCGATTATCACTTTTTCAAGCATCTCGACAACTTCCTGCGCGAAAAATGCTTCATCGCTTCCAGAACTCCGGATTTCTATGTTAATGGGATAAATAAACTTGTTTCTCGTTGGCAAAAATGTGTCGATTCTAATGGTTCTTATTTCGATTAATAAAGTTTATTATGAAAGAAGTTATGACCTTTTGAAGTTGAACGTCAAAAACGACATTATTTTTGCACCAACCTAATATATATCTGCGTACAGGCGTCTTTTTCTCTTCACTGGTGCGAAATCCATGTCGCAGTTATTAACGTCCCTTTTTTGCCGTGATGACACATGGTGTTGGACTGGTGGGGGGCGTCCTTTTATTTCGCTTTCGTTATGTAAGCAATACCGTGTCTCCAACTGATATATTTATTTTTCTAGTATTTCTTTTTGTTGTAATAATACTTCATGTTCTGTTTCGCTGTTTGCCTCATTTCTTGATCATTATATTTTTGTTGAATTTTAGGAAGCTTCCTCTAAACTGTCGGCCCTGGAACATAAGCTCAGCCGGACTGTCTCCTGTACACGTGTTTGTCGTCGGACGATAATTTCTCAAGAACCGATACATTTCTTGTTAACAGCGTTTTCTTTCTAATTTAGCAGTCTGTAACAGTTTACGCAAGGCTCCATTCAAGTTTTCAGGTTTCGAATTCGCTTGTGGCCAGACAGGTGTAACAGGTTGCTGATGGAAACCAAGAACGTTTGCAAAACCCTTAATTCTCTCACCCGTCCAAGGAGGTCCATTATCTGTTTTTAAATTTTTAATAATACTAAAAACTGAGATTACTTATCGCGTGTTGGTACAACTTTAGCTCTTATTGATGAAACGATTTCCACCTCTAGCTATCTACTGTATTCATCAGAAATTACAAGCAAATATTACCCACTGGGTCAGTTATGTGCCATGCGTGATAAACGCTTAGGCGATCATGTATCTTTTGATACATGAGTGACTAAGTAGATTTTTTTCCCGCAGTGATTTGCCGTTTCTTTCTGCGGTAGACCAGTTACCATCCAAGTCTATAGAACACGGTTTGTCCTGCTATTTAACCATAGCTGAGGGGAGAAGAAGAGGATTCATACCTTTCCCAAGGGTATTAGCACGTAAGTGAATGTAATGGATTCAACTGGAATTCGAACTCGGCTCTCCGATTCCTCAATCTGAGCCGCTATCCATTACTACAGGTCCAAAAACATCGCTGACACATATTTCCAGAGGTCTTTTGGCAATATTTTAGGTTGCTGTGTTTTTGATACATAGTTTTTTGACAAGGGACGCAGTCCTAGATTGCATCATTTGCTAACTTCTCTCGCTGGGGAAACCAATACTTGGAACGAAGCAATTGCTTAATTTTTACTAATCACATGTGACTTTCATGTGCCATATTTACAAACATTCCTGCAAAGCAGCAGAAATAATGATTTGATCCGTTCCATAATACAATATCAGATTCAATTGATATTGAAAATAAGACATCATTTCGCTTGGATATTGGAAAGTAAAACCTCATTTCGCTTGGATATTAGAAAGTAAAACCTCATTTCGCTTGGATATTGGAAAGTAAAACCTCATTTCGCTTGGATATTAGAAAGTAATACCTCATTTCGCTTGGATATTAGAAAGTAAAACCTCATTTCGCTTGTATTTGTAGGGGATCTCTTGTACCGCAACAAATATTTAAGCTCTGCTAAAAATGCTATCACTTTCAATAGCTGACTTTACATCCTCAATTGTCACAGCAGCAGGGAAATCAGTAAAATTATATATATATATATATATATATATAGAGACGAATGTGTGTGTTGTGATTTGCATCTCGTTTGTGTGTGTGTGTGTGGTATTTTCAGTTCCCCAAACTGCATGAATTTAAACGAATATGCAATGTGGTTGGCCTTGATTTGGCATCTATTGAAATGAAATGTCAATCAACATCTCGATTCCCCGTCCTCTCAAACACTCACGCCCCTTTTCTCCACTTTCTGTAACCCTTTGCCTAGTGGCAGGCCATACCTCTGTCTTTTTCTGCCCAAAAAAAAATACTTTCACGGTAACTGCTCCGACGAATTTATAGAGATATTTTCATTGTCCCAAATAGCAATGGTTCCCATAAGAAAACTGCATAGACCTTAAAATTTAAACGAAAATGTCACTAGGTCAGCATCTCGGTCCCACCCATGTGATTTCAAAACTGTCGCCAGAAAATATTTAATGATAATAAAATTTATATACAACGGATAATTGAATTGTAAATCAGAATAAGGCCTCTTCTTCATGTGAAATTACTTTCCGTCAGTAAGCATCCACTACGTAAAATTTTCAATAGGAAAACTCTAAAAATTAGTTACTCCTTCCTTCCCATAATTGCAGAATACTTGAAACTACCTACGGTAATGGAACTCAATCTCCCTGCAATAGCTATAATCTCAACTATTGAAATGAAATGTATACGAGGCAATCTTTCGACATCTCATAGGTATAGATGCATAGACGCTCATTTAGATATAGATTCCTCAGTCCTTCTCTTCATCCTTTCCTCTCGATCCTATCATTTACTCTTTCTCCGGAATGAGGTATTCTTTCTAGACATAAGAAAACCCACCGTTTGTAACATGTTGTCACTTATGTGGCACTCATGACATTTTAATTGTACTATTATATTTGAGATGAAAATGCGCTATGTTTATATGTTTGACATACATGTATGTGTATGTATATATATATATATATATATATATATATATATATATATATTATGAACACTTATTTAGATTTTATATATGTATTTTATATATGTGTGTATACAAGTCTATGTATGTAATTCCTATGTGTGTGTTATTTATATTATGTGTATATATGTGGGACATGGCATGTTTATGTGTGTGGATATAAGGCGTTGTGTTTTGTGTATATATATACATATATAAGGGTGTGTTGACAGGAACCAAACATGTGTGTATATGTATGTATGTGTGTGTATAAGTTCAATAATGTATATAGGTATATATATATGATAATAAACATATATGTGTATGTGTATGTATAAGTATGTATGTATGTATGAATGTATACATGGGCATATGTATGCGTGTATATGGTGAAAACGTGGAACTAGAACAGTGTATGTGTGGATAGTGAATATATTTTAGGTTTTTGTAAATATATATGTGTGTGTTTTTGTGTGGTTATATATATATATTCCAACCACCTGAATGTATATATATATATATGTGTGTGCGTACAGTATGTGTGTGTGTGTGGCCGAATGTAGACACTTGTATATGATGAGGACAATAGTCCGAATAATTTAAATAGCGGCCCTTTATGTAAACACATTTTTATTTTCCTTCGTCCCATCCCCCAACCTCATCTCACGAAAATATTAGACATCCGTCGACTTTCTTTCTCTCCTCTTTTTAAATACTCCAAAAAATTCTCTCTGCATCCTCATACTTACACTTTCTCTAAAACGTTGTTTTTTAATAAATGATGGCGACAAAGATGAGGACAATAGTCGAATAAAATTAAATATTGATCCTTACATAAAATTTTCATCTCTAGAAATATACATGTATGGGAATTTTGAGATATATTTTTCATATGATGGGGACTGGAAAAGGCGTTAGTTAGAAACAGTGTAAGTTGTATGGCACGTGGAACTGTAACAGTAAATATAAAGGGGCGAAGAAAGAATAATGTAAATAGGACAATAGTCCGAAAATAACTGTGCTGAAACGTTGTAATATGGCGACAAAGATGAGGAATA
The DNA here is from genome assembly GCA_903632075.3 of Acanthosepion pharaonis. Taxonomy (NCBI): domain Eukaryota; kingdom Metazoa; phylum Mollusca; class Cephalopoda; order Sepiida; family Sepiidae; genus Acanthosepion; species Acanthosepion pharaonis. Next base: position 989,960 of record CAHIKZ030000055.1, read on the forward strand.
CATAACCTCATCTCAGAAATATAGACAGATCTTGGCGACAAAATTCCTCTTTTGAAACTTAACCTCACAACAATGGATGAATTCCTCTTTTGAAACTTAAGACAACAATGGATGAAGAGAAATGTAGTTCGTTAGGTTGTGCTTTCCGGGATAATGTTTGACATGAAAATGAAATCCAAGTAATTTTAAGCGCATCCTTTTTACTCGAAAAGATTCTGCTTTTGGGGGGTTGTTAAAAAGGGAAACTAAGGTTTGATGGTCGTTAATTAAATGATTTTTTCCTAATAGGTTAAAAGCCAGAAACGAACACACGGAAACAACAATCCTAGAGCTTCACGCAAAAGTTACCAGTACCTCTATATGCTATTACTTTGTTTTCTTTATTAAGTTCTCGGCAATCATAGCAAACCAGTCCTGTAGGTGAAGCATCCCAAATTACCTCAGTATGTTTCCCATGGATAGTAGTTTCTTATTAGCGTTTCTTTTGCTAAAACACATTTTAGCATCTGTCTACATTACTGAGCCGATCAAGCATAGAAATGAATACAATATGGGAACCAGTAATAAGGAGTGCCAGAGAAAAGCGATAATAACAACGAAAAATTGCAATATGAGCTCTGGTGAAAAACATGAAATGATAAGAGCAAAAATTGCAATATGAGCACTAGTAAAAAACGGTTGCTGAAGACATTAGGTTTATAATACCCAGAAATTCATACACAGATGTTCTTAAGGACACATGGCACAGTGGATAAAGGCGTTGGTTAGATCCAGTGGCAGGACACAAACAGTGTGAGTTCAGTAACTGATAACTGACATCCATTAGGCATGACACGTGGAACTAGAACACCAGCGAGCGAAATCAGTTCGACATTCCAACCACCTGAAGAAGGTCGGAGTGTGCGACGGCCGAAACGTTATGATAAATATGGCAACTAAGATGAGGAGAATAGTCTGAATAATGTATATTTTAGCATATCGAATGCTCTTTTATGATCTCTAATGCAAATCTATTTTGCCTCTTTATGAAGAAGTTTCGAAGATTTTGAAGAAAACTTCTATATAAAGTGTGCACTAAAGTTTATCATTCCCATAAAAGAACGCAAATCCGTCATTATTTTTTATTTTATTTTATTTTATTTTATTTATTTATTTATATTTTTGGTGGTTCAGTCCTGTTATAGAACTTCTACTTTGTCTGGATCAGGGCTCATACTATTCACCGAAATGTGTGAATGTTTTCATAGCGTCCGCCCGAACTGGGGTCGAAACGCGATTTCTTAAACAGCTACATTTTAGTAAGCGAAGAGAAATCAAACGAGAGTAAGAATTAACTTGTGTCTGGTATTTATAATCAACGTAATCACGTGGTCGGCTCCGGGAAGGCATAGACAGAATTTGGCGGAATGTTTTTTAGTCAGGTCAAGAACTAGGTCGATGTTATTGGAACGTAATTGAAAACATGATTTTAATATTAACTGACCAATTAGAAGTGATAGAAAATATCAAGTTTCTGTGATCTTTTTGACACAGATTTGCACAAAAACTAACGTTGAGAAAAAAAAAAAAAAAGAAAAAGAAAGAATAGTGGTAGCCTGGTGCTAAAGATCCTTCATCTAGTTGAAATTCTATAAACTCCGGTTGCGTCGCCATTATTATATCGATTATCTGCCTGCCTCTTCTACATGTCATTTTCTCCTTTTATAGAGATCTCTCCAGAATGGGAGATAAGTACCTTATAATTAGCAAAGGACTTAGTTTTGACTAAACAGGATGCTAGCATTATCTCGAGAGATAAACGTATACTTTATATATATATATATATATATATATATATATATATATATATATATATATATAAACGTATGCTTACTATATATATATATATATATATATATATATATATATATATATTATAATTTAAAATTGATTTTTTTCCGCTACACAGTTCTAACCATATTTCAAAAATGGAAGCTAAAAAAGCCACAAATTTAATTTTGCAATTAAATTAAAGACATTAGTTCCATTTCATCCTCAAGCGAATTTTGGAGTAACTTTTAAAATTACTGGGTTTTAAATACACAGCTAAAATCATGTTCCCATGGTTACAGATAAATCTACTTCAACTGGACAAGGGGTATCTGGGTTTTCCTTATGTCTGCATCATTGTATCGGTTATTAGCTACATTTTGGTAAGGGGTAGGGATGTATTTTTCAATGAAAACTGACATCCGTTGAATGCATGTCGTCTGGATTTTTTTAAAATTTATTGTTAACGGCAAAAAAATTCTTACGGCATTTTTTTCTATTTGTAAATTTAAAGATTTTTGCGGGTGTTCAGATTAGAATACTTTTTATTTAACTACGATTTGAAATATTCTAATTTTTATTTTTTATTATACTATATTTTTTATAAGAACAGTTAAATGTATTAGAATCCTTTATAGTATGTAGGATTATTTTTACATCAAGTATAAGTATGTATATTAGGTTAGATTTTTATTTTATTTTATTTTTTTTTTTTTATGTTATTTAAGTAAAATTTATGACAATGACGTCAAAAATAGTTACTTAATTTCACTGATTTAGTAAACTTTTATTTTTTATATATATATAAACCTAGTAATATATTGTTTCTCATGTAAGTACAAAGGACATGGGTCATTCAAAAGCTTACATCTTCTGGCATTTCATATTAATTTTATTTTACTGTAGGTGTTTTATTGGATTCTTTTAAGTGCGTGTAGTACTAAGTAAAAGAAGTTTAGGTTAGAAATCATTTTATTTAACTACAATTTTAATTACAACTTTAAAATATTTTCATTGTTATTTTTAATAGACTATATTACTTTATAACAGAAGGAAATATATTTGAAATTACTTATAGTAAGTAAAATTATTTTTCCATATCAAAGTATATGTATATTACGATTTTTAAACTTTTATATTTAAATATTATTTAAGTAATATTTATGGCACTTACTGCAAAAATAGCTAATTCATTTCTCAGATTTAGTAAACTTTATTTATTAATTAATTAATTTATTTATTTTAAATATATATAAACTTAGTAATAAAGTTTCATATGTATGTACAAAGGACATGGGTCGTTCACTGGCCTACATCATCTAGCTTTTCGTTATAATTTCATTTTTCAATAGGTGTTTTATTGGATTCATTTAAGTGCCGGTAGTACTTTTTTTAGAGGTGTTTAGGTTAGAATACATTTTATTTAACTGCAATTTTTAAAAGATGCTTAGGTTAGAATTCGTTTCAACTACAATTTTAAATACAACTTTAAAATATTTTCACTGTTGTTCCAATAGACTTTTTTCTTTTTTTTTTATTAAATTTTTAAATATTATTTAAGAAAAATTTTGACAATGACGGCATATAATAGCTATTTCATTTCTCTGATTCAGTAAATTTTTATTTTTTATAAACTTAGTAATATATAGTGTCTCGTGTATGCACAAAGGACATGGGTCGTTTAATGACCTACATATTCTAGCTTTTCTTATTAACTTCCATTTTACTGTAGGTGTTTTATTTGATTCTTTTAGATGCCAGAAGTATTTTGAGAGAGATGTCTGATTTTTATATTTATTTATTCTAAATGAAGTTTGATGTTGGTTGAATCTTTTTTTGAATTCATGGCTAGTGCAACCTATATATATTTTTATGTTTTCAGGACTTTCAATCGAAGAGATATTGCATTGGTATACTAATGATTCAGTGCAACATTTATTTTGTAGAGGGCAGTTATGAGGGTTTCTACAGTTACATAGTTTTTGTTTATTTCATCAGTTTTTATCTTTATTTTTCCATTGTCTAAATTTTTTTTGTTTTTGTATAAGTGTTTATTTAAGATATTAGCATTATGGTTCTTAATGATTTTTTCTAAGTTTTCTGTACAGATATAACTCAATTTTAGTGTGTTTTTATTGAAAATAGTACTTAGTTTACTTTCACTAGGGAAATGTTTGACTATTAATGCGAGGAATTTATGTCCTAATTTGTTCTTTACCATTTGGTTGTATGGGGGAGTCTACCAAATAATTTTTCTACATCTGTTTTTTCTATGCTTTCCATTTTCATTTTTTATATAAGTTAGTTTTGGGTTTTTGTAGCCACTCTCTTTAGAGCCTTATTATAGGAATTGATATGTTCATCGAAAATCTTGTCATTTGCTGAATTTGTACTTATTCGTTTACTGATAGATAACGGTATATGTTTAATTATAGATGGGGGGAGATTTGATTTAGGGTGAATATATAAAGGATTGGTGTTGGGTTTTTTATAAGGTGTGTATGTATTTTTATTTAGATCTAATGTTATATCTAGGAAGTCCACTTTTTTTAAATTTAGTACTAACCGTAATTTTTAAGCTCATGCTTTTAAATTCATTATATAATAACTTTCTAATTTTATCTATTTTGAAGTTAGTTGAGTTTCTAATAACCATAAGTCCATCGTCTCTGTACAAACCAATGTCATTTGTATTAATATCATAGTGCGCTGTAAGGTTGTATAATATAAAAAGACCAATATATATATATATATATATATGCAGATATGTAGAAAAATAGGAAATAACACGTTAGGTAAATAATCCGGAGTTCTTTAGTATTTTGGTTTTTATTTTTAAAAAACAGTGCTCCATACAGAAATAGAGCTTTAATTATAATTATTTTTTAAAAAATATGATTCCTTCGCTACATAAGAGTTCTCGTGTTTCAAAAACGAGAGCCTCAATATAATTATTAAAATTAAATTGAATTAAGGTATCAAGCCTTGTTTCATCCTCAATCGAAAATTCTAATTTTTCGTTCCTAAACTTTCGCTTGAGGATGAAACAGGGCTTGATACTTTAACTAAATTTAATTTTAATAATTATATTGAGGTTTTCGGCTCTCGTTTTTGAAACATGAGAACTTTATGTAACGAAGAATCATATTTAAAAAATAAATATATATATATATATATATATATATATATATATATATATATATTAATCGGTATGACCCCATGCAAGACAGGTGGAAAGAGTAGATGGCGATTGACATTGCATATGTGTGTCTGTTTAAAATTTTAAACATAACAAAGAATATATCTGTAAAAGGGCAGTATAAATAAATACAAAACGAAAATTTATCTTAGCCGACACATTTCGTCCTCTGATGGACTTTATGAAGGCAAATGTAAAGTTTTTATTTTGCAACAAGTATTTATAAACAAAGGCAAAAATGTTGTCCTTTTATTGCTCTCTCTCTTCCCCCCTCTCTCTCTCTCTCCCCTTAATAGTAGTTTTTCTCACTGCGTTCTAGTGGCTTTATTACCTTTCTTGGGGTGAAATGATTAAAATAATTTTCAAAATTCATAAATTTAACGACGCTTATAAATATCCATGATGCTGAGAATTTCTGTCAGAATAGAGCTGCTATAATATAAATGAATTTCAGTTACATTTGATATAGAAATTCATTAAAAATCGAGAAAAGAGGGATTGTCAGTGGTCAGGAATTAAAGTTAAGGTAGTATGTAATTCACACTAAATAATGCCAAAATGCATTCAGTGTTACCCCGGAACTTCAGTGAAACCAGTTGCATCAGTGGGTTGACCTGAAAGATAACGCCCTAACTACCACATTCAACCTTTCATTCCATGTCACTGGCTTCCCGCGGCATGTAAACATGCTGTGGGCCAATCTGGATAGACATGCGTGGGAAAAAACCGTATGAGAGTAGATATATAAGCATCCACCCGAGAGGGGGAAAGAGGAGAGTTTCATAACATCCTGACGAAATGTAGGATTCACGTTTGGGTAAAATCCCAAATTCCCACACCCATAATCGTCGCAACAAATATGTAATTTAAGGTACTACCCACTGATTGGTGATTTCTTGTCGCATTTTGATCTTGCCCATGTGACCCCCACGTGATCTTCTCACTTTCTCCTTCTATATTTTGGATAGGAGTCATCCCTTTGATCAAAATAAAATATACGTATCCAAGTACCCTGAGTTTCACAATATATGTAGTTATGGGTTGCGGGGGCGGGGCTCTATATCGAAAACTGTTGAGGGGTCCACCCCTTTTTACACAAATGGACTCACCCAGTATATACATATACTACGGCTACGTGAAGACCCGAGAGAGCAAGACCTCCGAGTCTAGCTGTCGTGATACAGTCTTTGACTGTAAACGACGTCTGTCAAACTCTCTGCATTAGCAGAGAGGAACCCGGACGAGGCTTTGCCGAAGGGCAAGGTTTCGTTCGGGGAGGTAGACAGGGCCTGAATCCGTCAAGGCGGTTTCAAAATGGCTATATTTTTGGCCGAGCCTACGGACTCGGAGATACCGACATTAAACCGGCCTTGTGCCATATTCAATCCTTGTGGGTGGGTTGATAAATAGCGAGCAAGACCGAGGAGTCGAGTCCAGAGTGACAGAGTCAAAGGTTGTAGGTAACCGGAAGAGTGAGGGGTGAGGTAACAGCCTTGTAGGAGTCACGATGAGCGAGCACGTAGACCCAGTAAGAAGTCATACAGCGATACTTCAATACCAAAAACTGTATATATATTTTGCTACTAACCCGTATTCCTAGAACTACTAACCTGCTTTACCAGTTTGTATTACGTTAATACATTATTTTCATATATTCATTCCTGGCGTTCGTTATTTATTGGTACCGGATTTCAACCCGGAATCCACAACAAAAACCTTAGGAGGAGTTCGATAACAAACAGACAGACAAACGCTACGAGCTTATATATAGAGATGACGGCTATTAAATGCACAGTATAGTAGGACTCAGCAGGTTATTTGCGATAAAGAATCTTAAGGAGTGTCTGAAAGTTTTATTGTATGTATATATATATATATATATATATATATATATATATATATATATATATATATATATATATTGTAAATTATTCTTGCCAGACAACACATTGAAAGCGTTCAAAATATTCTCATTGTTCAGGAAGTCATAAAAATTATGTTGATTTTTTTATCTTATCATTCCAAGCAAGGCAATAAAGTCACTAAGAAGAAAGGGGGTTAGTGAGTGTGAATAGATATGAGAAAAAGAAATAGCCCTCACTGACAACAGCGCACAAAACAGACTCAGTTCCAATCGTAACGATTAATTTCTGGTAACCTGAAAAAATTCTTGTAGCCCGAAGACCGCATTGCAAGAAATTTAGAGTACCGATCTGAACTGAGTCTCTTTTTTGTGTAAGTGGCCTATATATATATATATATATATATATATATATATATATATATATATATATATTAATAATACAACAGACATTTTGTGTTAATTTAGGATATATATATTAATTTATTAATTAGTGTTAAATAGGATGTGTGTGTGTGTTAATTAGGATACATATATATATATATATATATATATATATGTGTGTGTGTGTGTGTGTGTGTGTGTGTGTGTGTGTGTGTGTGTGTTAATTAGGATATATATATGTGTGTGTCTGCGTGCGTGTGTGTTAATAAAGACAACAGACATTTTGTGTAAATTTTATTGAGCGGCTTTTCCAAATTACTAATAATTCTTTTCAGATAAGGAAAAAATAAATAAAACTATGTGAAGAAATAGTCATTTTCATTTCGGAATATTATTAAGGAATGGAAACAATAGACGAACAGGAATTAAGAAGACAGAAGATATGGGTTAAAATTGCACTTAAATCTTTGAACATCAAAGTTGATTGGAAAGCAAGTGTGAAGGACAAAAATGAAACTGCCAGCATAGAACTTACATGTAATTTCTATGCTAACATGTTAGCATAGAACTAACTTACATATAGCAATTTCATCTGTCAAACGATGAGTCCGAGCAGCCAATTTATACTGCGCTTAAATTTGTAGAGTCAAGGTACCAAAGAGAAAAGCGATAGTCATTTCTGTGTATATACAGAAAATATGACATAAGCTCACAAAGGCGGTTTCATCTGTCTCATATCTAATATAGCTATTCACAATCATTAACTCAAACTATAATATTTCTTCCACCAAAACAACACATTCTTACTTACCATTTTTACTACAGTCACCATAATACCACTACGTCTCCATGAAGTCTTAACTGGTCCTTCGTCCTGGATATGACGATAAACTACATCCAGAAGCAGGGCTTTTATGGGAAGGTTTTCAGGAGCGTGGTACAACTTCTTTATTGGTGTTCCCAGGTCTACCCTGACCCGGAGTGTGGCTGCACCTGAAAGGATCCTAGCTGTGGGCAATTAGTTAATCCCCAGCAGAAACTGCGGTCAAAACACTATGAAAGTATAAAGATAGATTTTTATAGTAAAAAGACCAGCAATGCATTTTTGATTAAAAAAAAAAAAATATTACCATCAATAGATTTGACTCTCATCAATGAAACCTAATCTACAAACTGATTTCTTACAAAGAATACATATTTTATTCGTACGAACCTATTCTAAAAATCTTGTCGCCCTTAAATAACTCATTAAAACAAAATAAACCAAACCACGCTTGTTTCTCAGTGACTGTGTATCTGCGAATGCTTTCTTCCTCATCATGTGGTGTGTCTTTGGTGTTTAAACCTGGCGGAACCTATCCTTCTCCAGGTTAGACCATAGTCGATGTCCTCCAACTAGGTGGCTCACCTTGGTCACGAATAAGTGAACGTTGTAGTTCATCTGAAGAACCCTTCCGCCCTGGCCGGTGACCCGCGTCGAAGAGGGGTCCTTCGCTCGGGGTGACGTATTAACAGAACCCCCCCCTCACGCTAATATCATTTTGTCTTTTTGTGATATTTTCATCTATATGTGCGCTAATTGCACTAATTTTTGACAAATGACGAGGCAGTCTACGAGAGAAGGTGGTGTGTGTGTGGTCATTATAGGAATTTAATGTTGTTTTAATGTTGTCGGTTTCTACTAGATGCAATCGTCTAGCATGAAACAGACTGTCGCCTCTAAGTGTTGACTTCTATGTTTACTTTTATATTTACACGCTCTATCTCTGATATTGAGTACTTTATCCCATAAATATAGCACATCTTAAGACTATTTCTTCATATATATATATATATATATATATATATATATATATATATATATGTGTGTGTGTGTGTGTGTGTGTGTGTGTATTATGTGCTTGTGTGCCCTGTGTGTGTGTGTGTGTGTGCGTGTGCGATTCTGGGTGTGTATGTGTGTGCGTGTGTGCTTCTGCGTGTGTGTGTATTAGGTGCGTGTGTGCGTGTGCTTCTGTGTATGTGCGCGTGTGCTTCTGTGTGACTATGTGTGTGCGTGTGTGCTTCTGTGTGTGTGTGCATCAGTGTGTGGGGGCTGCTGCATGCGTGTATGCGTTGGTGCTTCTCTGTGTGTGTGTGCTTCTGTGTGTGTGTGTGTGCTTCTATGTGTGTGCTTCTATGTATATGTTCGTGTGTGCATTTGTGCTACTGTGTGTGCGTGTGTGTGTGTATGTGTGTGTAACCGGAAATAAAGGAAATTACTCTCGACTAAATAGTCAACCGCTGTAAGCATTTCTGTTTTATTTTGTTTTGCCATTTATTGTTGTTTCCCGCTGTGAAGTTGACACTTTTATTTTGTCCATAAACTAAACAGACTAAGAAAGTTAAGTTGACATTTGATGACATTGAATGACGTGCTAGTTGCGTGCTTTTCTTTCTCTCTTTTGATTCTTCTACATTTTAGTCTTGCCACACTGAAATCGTAACTGCTTCGCAGTCAAATACAAAACAAAAACTTAGGAATGTGTTGTTATTAATCTAAAAATTCTTCTTCTTACATAAAAGGTTCACCTTTTTAAATAAATCTCTTGTGAAAAACTGTTATATACGCAATAATATATATATATATATATATATATATATATATATATATATATATATATATATATACATACGTAAACTTAACAGAGCTTATATATATATATATATATATATATATATGGTCAGAGAAATATATATATATATGTGTGTGTGTGTGTGTGCGTGTATGTATTTGGGCAGCATTTCCTCTTTTATACATGTTTCTTTAAAGACGACTGACAAGAAACTGCCATTAAGCTTCTTTTCTTTTTTTTCGCTTGGTGACCTTGAATATTTTCTATCTATCTATCTATCTATCTATCTATCTCTATCTATATACATGTGCATATATATATATATATATATATATATATATATATGTATGTATGTATGTATGTATATGCAAAAATATGACAAACTGGAAAGTTTTTAACGACGCGTTTCATCTGTTAGGATTTCTTCGTTCTGGACTTTGATGACATTGCCACATCTACGAACTTGCATGAAAAAAAGCTTTCCAGTTTAACATATTTTTCTAAATATAGTTTGTTGATATATAAAATTATACAAAATTATATATAGTTATATCATAATAAATATGGCGACAAAATAAATATGGCGACAAACTCATGAGGACAATAGGGCCGAAACGAATAATGTAAATAATGTAAATATAATAACTCATCTCATAAATATAAACAGATACTGAAAGGCCGAAACATTGTAATAAATATGGCGACAAAGATGAGGACAATAGTCCGAATAATGTAAATAGTGTACAAAATACCTCATCTCATAAATATAGACAGATACCAACAAGATAACGCATCACACATCCAGAGTTTCGAAGGGTTGAAAAGTAAGAAGTGAGGGTAATGAAGTGGCCTCCTCAATTCCCTGGCCTGATTCCCATTGTACAAGAGGGAGGGTACACAAATATTCTTCAAAACGCGAATTAGTAGCCAAACTTCATGAAGAATGGTAGGAAATTGAGCCAAGCTGGTCTCTAATAGAGATAAAGCATAAACTGCATGAAGGCAGTTATAAAAGCAAAAGGCGGCCACAGCGAGTATTAAAAATAGGTTAAATTTATTTTAAAAGCTTTGTTCATTTTTTGTTTTCTTGTTCATAATTTTGGTCCATGGCTGTATGTACAACTGGCCATTGACTACTTGTAGGATATCACTTTTACTGCTGCCACTTCTGTACGGCTTAAGATCAAATTATAGAAACGATCGATAGTTGAATGAGGTCATGTAGTGCTTGGTTTGTTGAGTCATGTCGAATGTGCTGCACCTCCTTGTAGAAGTCAATGGTTCAAGTAACCCAAAAAGTTATTTATTTAATTTATTATCAATCGGGTACAAATATTAGGTTGGCCAGAAAGTCCAGACTCACTTAGAAAACGGAAAGAAAACAACAAATTTTCATCTTTGTCTGGAGGAATTTCCAAGAGGTACTGTATTTCGATCTTGTTCCACACGGTCGCGACATCAACGCTAAACTGTATTACCAGCAGTTAAACCGTGTGTACGATAAACTAAAGATGGAGTATCCTGCTTTGGTTAATTGAGGTTGGGCTTTGTTTCAGCAAGACAATGCGACGCCACACACACTGCCAGGTTGATTAAGGAGAATTTCAAACAGATGGATGATATTGAGATTCTTCCAGATCCACCATTCAGTCCTCATGCTGTTCCGAGTGACTATGGCCTATTCTTCTCAATGGCACACTTCCTTCTCGATTCAACACTTTTAATGAAGTGAAGGAAGCTTGTTTACGGTGTTTTGATTCAAAGCCAGCGGACTGGTATCTGGCACAAATTCGGATGCTGGCTGATCTCTGGCAGAAGACCGTCGAGAATGATGGACTTTTGAAGAATAAATGTTGGTGTTGCTCCATAAAATTTTGCTGTTTTCTTTCTTATTCTTAAGTGAGTCACGACTTTCTTGTCAACCGAGTATCATTGCAGGAAATGAATGAAATCGAGGCTGAGAACTGCTCATTACAATCTTCCCGGGATGATCACATTGGAGCGTTGAAATGAAATAAAATTGCATCGATAGCACTCGACTTATTTTTTTATTTTTTATTTGAAAACTCATTAAAAATTCTGAATTCTATCTGGGCTTGAACGTCAGAGGAAATACGCAAGCATTTCGTCCATTACGCAGGTCTTTTTACGGTGTATAGATATATATGTATATAAGTGTCTCTTTTAGGGTGTTTGCATAAAAAAGGCAGGTGTCCCGATATAAGTTTACATCTGTCAGAAAAACAAGTTGAAATTCGATCCTGACACATGGTTATGGATACGGGCTGAATACAAAGAGGCTCTTTAAACAATGATTTTTGAAGAAGAATTAGTCATAGTTAAGGCTATAATTGTTGTCGTAACGTGAGAAAGAGTGACGATACTTAGGGAGTAATAGTAATAGTAGTAGTGGTAGTAAGAATATATTAATGATGACGAAATTAAGTAATAAAAATAATAAGAGAAGAGGAGAGTAAGAAGGAAAAGGAGGAGGAGGTGAGGAGACAGAAGCTACATGGTAAAGAAAGAAAGAAAGAAAGAAAGAAAGAAAGAAAGAAAGAAAGAAAGAAAGAAAGAAAGAAAAAAAAGAAACAAAAAGAAAGAAAGAAAAGAATGAAATGATAGGAAAGAATGAAATGATTTAAGCTTTAAAAAAAGAATTTTAATAATAATATTAATAAGAAAGAAAGAAAGAAAGAAAGAAAGAAAGTAAGAAAGAAAGAAAGTAAGTAAGTAAGAAATGATAGGGAGAACCTTTAACAATAAAAAGAATTTTTGATAATAATATTAATAAAAAAGAAAGAAAGAAAGAAAGAAAGAAAGAAAGAAAGAAATGATAGGGAGAAGCTTTAATAATATTAATAAGACTAATAATGATATTAATGAGATTAATTATAATATTAATAAGATAGGTTGAAATCGTAATAAGTTAAAATCAAAATAAACTTACTGAAAGAAGATAAAATGGACATGAGAAAAGGCGACGGACGAAAAAGAAAACAAAAAGAAATTGCAAAAATAAATGAAGAAGATCTTAATGGAAGAAAGTCTATAGAAAAATGTACTTATTCGTTTGGATATATGTATTAGACCCAATCATTGGAAAAGGTTCGGAAGACAGTCCGATGTTATGTTCAGCTTCGTTTTTGGAACTGCTGCGACAACACCTGTCATAAGCTGTATTGGACTCTACCTTTGCCTTGGACAACATTGAGACATGCTGCATGGACAACTGCCGATCTCCCCCAAAAACCTGCCTTTGCCTGCACCCTGGAAAGGACATTCCAATCTCGCCTCATCGCGACGACAAAACACGGGAAGCAATAATCTACAGATGGGAGGATTCCGAAGGTCCTCCTGTACAAGGAACTGGCCACCGGCAAGAAGGCACAATGGCGATCTCATCTTCGCTTCAAGGACGTCTGCAAAAGTGACATGAAGACGATGGACATCGAGAGGCGGGAAGACGTCGTCAATGATCGTTCACGCTAGAGACGCGATGTACATCGAGGATCGGAGTGAGAAGAGAAGAAACGGAGGTTTGCCGCCGGAGAGTAAAGATTATAACACGGTGACATCGGAGAAGAGCGTCTTCACATGCATTCGTTGCAATCCAGACTGTCACTCACGTGTAGACCTTTACAGCAGTAACAGATGCAGTACAGCCATTAGCAGCTGAGGCATAACTCCTTGGGCAGACATCCAAGGTCTATCTAGAACGAAGCGTTTCACATTAAATCACTTTTTAACATAATCGTAAGAACGATATTAAATCGGATTTTGAGGCGAATTATACATGTAAGTTGCTAAGGACATTTTGTTTGGTTGTTAATAGCTATAATGTTTTAATAAATTCATTTCGTTTTTGCCTTGAAAAATTCCTTATTAGACGAAACGCGTCGGCTAATATTACAGTTTTCCTATTGTCTTTTACCTTTAAAAACATGTAACTAAGCATATCCTTTTTTGATAGAGATGTATATAATGTATTTTCTGGTCTCATCAGTTCTGGGTTCTGTATCTATGCTAATAAAACAATCCATTACTCCTGTTTTAATGGTAGGTCTGATCAAGTCGATAGTCAGATTGGCTACTGATCCCCGAAAATGACCTTTTGTTAATCTGCTGTTAACTGGGACAAGACATGGTTGTTAATTTTAACGCCTCCAAGACTAAACTAATCTTTTAACAAAACCATTTTTGCTTTACTATTTACATTATTCGAACTATTGACCTCATCTTTGCTGCCATATTTATCACAACGTTTCGGACTTTGTACGCTCCAGCCTTCTTCAGGTGGTTGGAATGTCGAACTGAAACTTTTATTTCGCTTGCTGGAGACATGGCACAGTGGATAAAGGCGTTAGTTAAATCCAGTGACAGCATCCAAAGAGTGTAAGTTCAATACCTGGTTAAGACGGTGGAAAACTTGGAGAGGAGAATTAACAAGAGATAAATGATAACTGACATCCATTAGAGATGGCACGTGAAACTAAAACAGTCTACCACAGCGAGCGAAATAAAGGGTTCAGTTCGACATTTCAACCATCTGAAGAGCGTACAACGGCCGAAATGTTGTGATAAATATGGCAACAAAGATGAGGATGATAGTTCGAATAATGTAAATAGTGTACATAATACCTCATCTCAGAAATATAGACACATTTTTGCTTTATCTCAACATAGCGGATCCTAACCAACAGGAGAGCATTACAACTTCTCTGACTAACAATTTCCACTGATATTAATTCGAATGATTATATTGAGTTAATTGTTAAGTTTACTGCAAGATAAATTGCTTCACTGTGTCATCTTAAATGATTTTTCTCACCAGTATTTATCTGACAACTTTACAGAATGCGATGGGTAAATTGCCGCCATTTTATATTTCTAATTTAGCGCATGCGCGTTATTTGTTGATGATTTTGTCTAATGCACAGTATAGTAGGGTCAGTTGGGCACTGTCTATGAGAAAAAGAGCACCATTCACTCCGCCAGAAATTTGGAAACGGTATGCTGTACTGCTTGGCATTCGCACCGGAAGCTCCAATACGAGCATCTCTGTGTGTTTTGTTATTAATATGATGACAGGGCAGAGGATTCGGAAATAATTGGATGAGTTTAATGGTGTTTACGAAGGTGTTTTAAGTGATCACGAGTGATGGCAACATCATACCACCATTCATCTTCCCACAGGTCCTCAGACTCAACAGTGAGGCCTACATCAAGTGACTTGAGGAGGTAGTGCTGCTCAGAGTCAGGAGGATGGCTGCTGGAAGACTATGTCTGGCAACAGGACTCCGCACCATGCCACACAGGCAGGAGAACTCGGTCATGACTGTCAGACAATTTCTGCGATCACATAACTCCTTACGTCTGGCCACCTAACTCCCCAGACTGCAACTCCCTTGATTATTATGTGTGGGGTGCAGTTGAGTGAGAGAGCAACAAAACTCCTTGTAATACCAAAGATGAACTGAAGGCAAGGATTATGGCAGTATTCACCAACTTAAACAAGGAAACTGTCCAAAAGAGTTGCAAGAGATTCCGAAGTCGTCTGGAGGCCGTGGTTGAAGCCAATGGTGATTTTATTGAATAAACTTACTCTTTACTATTTCAAGATATTTTTGTGTAATTTTGGTAAATATATCTGTTAAAATGAGATGTCAGTGTTATTTTAATTTTTGTGCCATTTAGATGACAATTTATCTTCACAAATGTAAGCGCAGTACTAGATTGGCAGTTAGGTCTCATCAATTTACTTTTGAAATTGCTAATTGTAACCGTAAGTTCTATTCTAATAGTTTCTTCTCTCGTATTTCTCGCTTGTGGAACTCTCTACCGGATTCTTTCTTTCCTGACGACTACGATCTTAAAAGTATTAAATAGAATGTCAATCATCATCTTATATCCCCTTCAGTCCTGTTCTTTGGTTAAAATAATTAAAGGAAAAAAATAAAATGAATGATATAGTGAAGGATAGAATTTGAAGACGTGATTTCGTTTCACACGTGACTTAAATTTATGACATATATACATATTCAGAAAGGCGACATTTGAATATGTCTTTCGTGTTTGGACTGTGACTTTGTAGATGTTTTTTTTGTATTAAAAGTTAGAACTGGAGAAAAATGAGACGCATTTTCGTCATTTGAAAGAAACAACAAACGTAGATAGGTGCCGTTTACAGAGATGGTTCCGTAGCACTGAGAGTGCTGTTCGCGAATTGTTCGCTCAGTTCAGAAGTGGAAATTTTCGTCTGGAAGACCGAGAACATTATGGCCTGCCTCGAAACGCTGATTAAAAAATAATTCAGGTCACACGACACGGGACATCTAAGAAGTACTCCACATATTTCATAGTGGCTTTGTAAGATATCGGAAAACATTTGGATCGGTGAATACAGTGATGTTTGTGTTCCTCATGATTAAACAGAACACAAACATAATGAACTGCATTTCCTTTTGAGATTCTCCTTTCAAACGCAACAAAACCACTCATTTTTAGAAGAATGCTCACATACGATGAAAAGGTGATAGTTTACAACAATGTGAAGCGGAAAAATCACGAAGAATGTGAAAACCTCCACCGTTAAATACTCCAAGTGCCGGTTTTTATCTGAAGAAGGCGATGTTGTGCATCTGATGGTGGGTTGTGGGTATTAAGAGGTCTTTCCGCAAAATGTGATGTTCAATTACTCTTCCCACTTATTAATGAAAAGGTCCCAGAATTTGGTCACTCGAAAGGTCGTTGTCTTCCACCAGGATAATGCCAAGCCACACATCTCTTTGCACCTTGCATCTCTTTGCTGACTCAGCAGAAATTAGTAGAGCTTGGCTGTGATTTCCTACACCACCCGCTGTACTTAGCATATTCTGCACCTTACGATTAACACCTGCATATGTGTTTTGTGTTTCAGCTCAACTTGTTAATGTTTCTTGGAATTGACTCCATCGAGTCAGACCGGATACTCCAATGATTGTTTCGTTTTAGTTTTATTCGCCAAGTTTTGTATCCCTCCCGACGATGTTGATTTGCATGGAAGGACAGAGACAAAAAAGAAAAAAAAATCTCCGGGGGCACGTAAAAACCTTTTACACCAGTTCATGACAAAGAAATGTGCCAAGTTCTTGGAGAAGAGAATCATGAAGCCGTTTCAAAAATGGCGAAATAGAGGGACGCATATGTAGTTGAATGAATTTATTTGCAAATGTCTAAATATTGGCTTTGAAATTCATTTAAAAAACACGACAAACTTTTGTTTCGACTCAATATAATTATTGTTTGTTATTATAATTGGGTAAATAAATCTATAAAAATAAATAAACTGCTGAATCATAATATATATATATATATATATATATATATATATATATATATATATATATATATATATATAGTAGTTGCATCCGAAATTTCCAGGAACCAGTTCTATAAAGGCAGGTAATCTTTAGAAACCTATTCTGCTTATTTTCTTTTCAATCTAAGAATGGAAACAAATCAGTTTATAGTAACAAAAAGAATGAAACCATTTTAATAATTTCATAGAAAACATTTATTTATTACTAGCTTAAAAGCCACCCTATCAGGCGACATTTAGGTTAGCTCCTGAGGAGGGCTCTTGATTAGGCCTTTTTTGCCTGTTCAAGAGTTTGAACATAAGGCACTTGTATGCATGTGATTGGATGTTGGCAGTGATGGCATCCTAAATTTCCAGGAACCGTTTCTATAAATTCTGCTTATTTTCTTTTCAATCTAAGAATGGAAACAAATCACTTTTTAGTATCAAAAAGAATGAAACAATTTTAATAATTTAATAGAAAACATTTATTTATGAAGATTTCCAGGTTGAAATTCTGTTCTCATCTTATTTCTATTAAGAAGTTTGATGTTTTTTGACTCCAATGTCATCAGCTGTGTTATGGTCTCGTAGCCATATTTGAACTAAATTGCTGCAGTCCTAAAGATCCAATGGAAAAACCTAACAAAGATATGAGAAGAAGATTTTCCATATTTTTAACTTTAAAGTGATTCATTTGTCAGAATAAATTATGTTCATCAGAGAAAAACCTCTTTCAACCTCCACAGAACATACAAAAATGGTATTAATTATATGTTTAGCTCTTTGGATAGTTTTGAATACAACGTGTAATTTCTCGTTACGTTTTCAATGTAATCACGGAAATCATTATTGTTATGGTAAGGTGCATTTATCACAAGACGTGCGCGCACAAACGTAGCGTAACTAACATTTTACACAGACCATTGGCTATTAATATATAAGATTATTTTCGGATGCTCCAACAACCGGTTCGCTAAGCTTTTATAATTTTAAGAATCCGTTCGCGCCAACCGATGCGAACATTTAAGCCGCCATTACTGTATAGGGGAAGGATATATGAGAAAGTGGAAAATGTTTTCGTGTGAAGCGTTTTGTCTTTTAGGACTTCATCGGTCTAGGTTTATGTTTACGTTGGTTCAACTACGCATGCGCATGAACAAGAGACACACGGATGTCTTTTCTCTTTTTTTTCAGTATGGGTTTCGGGTATATAATCTAGCACCCAGAAGTTGCAGCCTTTATCTACATGGAGAGAAGTAATACATTGAAAATACTTTCAGGCAGGCCCCCCGAAAAACTTCTTTCATATTCAATACGAAACAAAACGGTCAAAAATATTTCAAAATAGAAAAGTCGTCCCTGTTGATGGACACAAGGAATTTAAAAGAAATATATTCTAATACTAATTCTATGACAATTAGAATAGAATAGAATTTATCTAAAATTTGTCAGAACTACATTTAAAACAATAAAAGACTTAATACAAAACAATAGACTAAGAGTTGAAGAAGGAATTTGCTCTATCACCTGTAATAATTGCCACAAGTAATACAAAGAAGAAACCTCAAGGAATGTAAAGAAAAGATTATATGAACATGAAAAGGATCTTTTACAAAACAACAGATAAAATGCATTTGTTACTCACCACATTTCTAATATATAAAATGATACTTTAATTAAAAAAGAAAGCAATTTATTAAGACGAAAATGTTTTGGAAAATGGATCATCTACAGTAAATTTACGGTCAGCTTCTTACAATCTTTAACCATTCTCAGTAGATCTTCCATTATCTCAATGTGGGATATTTAATAACAAAAGTGATGGCAATTCAAACGAAAAGAAAAAGAATTTAAATGATATTGATTAGATTACATACACAAAACAAATGTAAAAAAAAAAATTTAATAATTCCCAGCGTCTTTCGTTCGTGCGCATACGTAGTCTCATCGACATAAACATAAGTTTAGTCCGATGAATTCGTAAAGGACGAAATACATCACAAGAAAACATTTTTAATTTCTCATATTTTTTCTTTAACATTATTATTGATATATAAAAAATTAGATCCCGTTATCCTATATATATATATATATATATATATATATATATATATATATATATATATAAATAAATTAATTGATTTAAAATATGTTTTTTTCCGCTACACAGTTCTAACCATGTTTCAAAAATGGAAGCTAAAAGCCACGAAATTATTTTTGTGATTAAATTAAAGACATTAGTTCCATTTCATCCTCAAGCGAATTTTGGAGTAACTTTTAAAATTACTGGGTTTTAAAGACACTATTGAGCACTATTTTGCAAAAAATAAAATATCTATAAGAACACCGGATTATATATCTTACTGTTCTTTCTTTTATTTAAAATACACACACACACACACACACACACACACACACACACACACACACACACACACACACATATATATATATATATATATATATATATATATATATATATATATATATATATATATGAATAAGAACACGATATATATTTTTATATCACACGAACAATATTGGGTAAAATGTATGAGAAAGTGGAACACAAAAGGGACATTTTACAAAACAATACATCAAATACATTGGCTGCCCACTATAACGATATTGTCCACAATTTTTAACATTAAAAAAATGCTACTTTGATCAAAGGAGAAAAATAATTCACTGCGATGTAATTGTTTAGAGAGTGCCTTGGTCGCAAGATCATCTACAGTAAATTTGCGCTATGACTCTTACAACATTTCACATTTCCTCGCAGAACTTCTATTACCACAATGTAGGATATCTAGTAGCAAAAGTCATAGAAAGAAAAAGAAAAAATCTCTAAACGAAATTGACTAGGTCAAAAAAAAATTAATTAATTTAAATTTCCCAGCATTCCTCGTTCATATACATCTGTTGTTACACCAACATAAAATTTTCTCTGCTGAAGTCGAAACGCGTTGCAAGAAAACTTTTTTCACTTTGCCATATATATATATATATATATATATATATATATATATATATATATATATAATAAAGAAAGAACAGTAAGATATGTAATCTGGTGTCCTTATTGATATTTTTATTTTACAAAACAGTGCTCAATGTAAATTTACAGAACATAAATATTATTAATTAACTGATTTAAAATATGGTTTCTTCACTACAAAGAAATAAAGTTGTTTCCAAAACTGAAGCTTAAAACTCTAAATTTAATTATATAATTAAATTAAAAGCATTAGTTCTGTTTCATCTTCAAGCAAATTTTGGAATAAATTATTTTTAAATTTTAAACGCACATATAAATTCATAATTTCCTTTCTCCAAGGATACAGAGAAATCCAATCATTCAGACAAGGACGGCAGAGTGTTCATTTCCACGTGTTCTTCTTATAATTAGGTCAGTTAATAAAATTTGAAGAATAAAAAAACAACATAATTTAATAAAATTGATATTTATTATATATTTTGAGTTATTACCACCGAGCACTCCTACAGTGCCATAGATACATAGATGATATCTTTTTTATATACCCACGGAGGGAACAGCTTCCGAAACCTTAAAAAAATACCTCAACAGTTTCCATCACACCATCAAATTCATAATCGAATATTCCACCACTTCTATTCCGTTTCTGGACACACAGGCCCATCTAAATAATAACCACATCTCCTCTACACTATACACCCAACCCACAGAAGAAGGATGACTACAAGGCCATCCTGAAGTCGCTTGAAAGCGATACTCTATGTCCCAGCCCCGACGGTACCCAAGCACGAGCGGTTCCCGACAGCCCCATAAACGACTACCCAACTAATGGAGATCCCGAGAGCTCCGGAGGAAGGCCCAGTCGCGCATGGTCAGCTCGAGAGATCAAACTCCTTCTAAAGGCGCCACCCGATGCCCTGGACACCGAACTGACCCCTCTTCTTCCTGGACGGACGGTCACGGCCATCCGATTCAAAAGGCGACGGTTCGTTGCCTCTAAGGCCGGGCAGACTGAGCCTGCGAGCCGGGTGCCTACGGATGAGGAGCAGGTCATGGCAGAGCCCCAGCCTAGCGAGCACGTTCAGCAGGAGATCACCCAAAGGATTACCGACTACTTATACGGCATTCTTCCTAGTATCCCCTACCCCGTGGTTCGGGACAAGGCCAAACAGGCCATCGGTGATCCCAACGGGTTCTCTATGCTGTATTAGGAGATTTTCCCTAAAAAACAGGACCGTTACCAGGCGAGCGATACCGGCGGGGAAGGTAGGAGTAAGGAGGAGGCGCGCTCAGCGCACCATAATCTACGACTTTCTGCAGAACCTCTACAAGCGCAGTCCAAAGTCAGTCGCCGAACGGGTCCTCGACAGCGACCTCTCCTACGAGGTGCACGTTGCCGAACAGGACTTTTCTGACGAAGACTTCCTGCGTAATTGGAAACCGATTTTCGAACGTTCTTGCTATACAGAACTAAATTTCAATAGCTGCCACCCCACCAACCTGAAAAAAATTAATAATCTATAGCCAATGTTTACGCATAAAAAGTATCTGTTCGCAAAATGGGAATTATAAAAATACATAGGCCAACTATTCAGTCACTTTCTTAATAGGAATTACCCACTTAAAACTATCAAAAAATCTTATACTAAGTTGTCGTATTCTTAAAGAAACAGACAAAGATGGTACTCAAGTGAAAGGAACAGCAACACGGGCGTAGATGAAAGAAAGAGAGGTTTATTGTAAAAGAGAATACACTACTGAAAGACAGGGATTTGGTTAGCAAGCTAGTTATTCCCAAAAGTGAGGATATTTACCTTACCTTAAATGCAATACCAATCATTAAAATCTGTTCTTTTATTGCCCTCTCTGATTCTTTCATCCTTAGTCATTGTTGTATCCTTAAAGAAGGTGACAAACAGACAAAGATGGTACTCAAGTGAAAGGAACAGCAACATGGGCATAGATGAAAGAAAGAGAGGTTTATTATAAAAAGAGAATACACTACTGAAAGACAGAGAGTTGACTAACACTTCCCGAAGCCAATCAAACTGATAGATAAACAGACAGATTCTGGTATGTCCTGTGCACACTACGTATATTACTGATATAGTCAGTCCACAATAGGTAATAGGGTGAGTCGAATATTCCATTACAACACAAGACTCTCCAAACAAAATAGAAATACTCTCCTAACCTACGAAACCAAAAACTGTAATTCCAGAATTCCAATTGTTTCCTTTTTAATTCCAAGATTCACAAGCTTTCCCTTATCATAGCAAAAGATTTCCAGTATTTAAAACTTGATCAAACAATTAGGGAAATATCCACTGAAAACCCACTTCACGCTAGGAGTCAGTTTCCCTCACATACTAACCTACACACACTCTTAACATCGTCCGGTATGTATCATTCACCATCTCACCAATAGAATATCGCCTGCTATAATCCCCGATGCCGAGTCTGTAGACATATCATCACTCATAGCAATTCCACAATCCCTGGTACTCACTTAGTATTCAAACCAGTCTCATGGGTGTTAAAATCTTATATATTTGCTTCTCTGCCAAAAATGCAAAAAAAGGAAATTATGTTGGAGAAACTTAAAGAGAATTCCGTCTTCGGTTCAATAACTATGAAAAAAAACTCAAGAACAACAACAACAACAATTTACCTGTCGCTTCACATTTCAACCAACCATATCATAGTGTCGATCACATCAGATGCAGGCTTTTAGCATCTTCGTTCAACAGCCGACAAGAAAGAGGCAGATCGGAGTTGAAATTTATTTTCAAAACGAAATTCACACATTGAGGGATTAAAATGGAATTTGAGTTTACCCAAAGAGTATAATTTCCACGGGGTGACCTCTAACCATCAAAATTCTTCGGAAAAGTAAGTCCCATTTCTTTGTTTGTTCCTAGCATCGTTGAAAAAGAACACAGGCGTGTTCGAAAATTCCGACATTAAAATAAATCTCTTCGTGCTTCAGTTCAGTCAAAAGCTTAATATCAGTTTTATTGACAATATTGGTATCATTTTGTTGTCTTTTTACCCTTCAGATTTTATTAACTGGTTTATTAATTATATATATATATATATATATATATATATATATATATATATATATATATATATATATATATATACTAGTAATAATCTTATAAATATAAGAAATTATACTCGTCCGGAAAACCTTCGGTCTCTTGATTTTCGAATAATCAAACCAATACCAAAAGGTTTCACTGGCTCTCTAGGTTTAAATTTTCTATATATATATATATATATATATATATATATATATATATATATATATATATATATATATATTTACGTATGTATTATTAATAGAAATCTTATAAGTATAAGAAACTATACTCGTCCGGAAAACCTTCGGTGTCTTGATTTCCAATTAATCAAACCAATACCAAAGGGGCAAAAAAGGTATAAAAAAAAGAAAGAACAAAGAACATGTACGTTAGCCGAAAATAATCGTCTAGCATCCAAGTCGAAAATCCAAAGAAACAAACCCCGATATGGGTAAGCAAAATAACTAAAGTCCCCAATACAGTAAGTAGAGCAAACCTAATTAAACCTGACGATCCGTGTAGGTTTGTCTGGCTCTTTAGGTTTATATATATATATATATATATATATATATATATATATATATATATATATATATGTTAAAATTGGGGTATATGATCCCGAAAAAATTTTTTTTAAATATTGACAATTAAAAAACGTCCATGAAGCAATATACTTTCATGAACGTTTGGCAGGTGTTAGACTCCCGATCAAAAAGGGTAGTATCAAAAGCCGTACTACATTCGCATTCTGGCCCCGAATTTTTCAGTAATATTTTGAATAATCTCATTTCTCTACTGTGTAATCGTTTGGCTAAAGTTCGATATAAGATTTCTCTGATCACACTCCCAGAAGACAAACCGAAGGATACTTATTGCGAGCAGACCCCCACGTCACCCGGAATTCGACTATGATCAGATTCGCTTGACTTATTTTCAGTGATATCTAATTAGTGTTTACAAAGGTCACGCAGATGAAGTCGTTAGCACGTTGAACTGCAGGTGAGCAAAATCTGTTATTAACCCGCCTGCTCGGATGTCGTTACGAATTTTTTTAAGTCTACATCGGCTGGTCTGTGACAAGTGTAGGTTGATTGATAGGCAGAGATTCAGGTTTTAAATAATGGATGTTTATAACTACTTTCGCTGAAGTCAAACGTTTGATCCGGGTCGCGTATATTTTCTTCCACCTTCAAAGGATTAGTGTTAGACATTCTTTAAACAAAAACAAAAGAAAAATGCCCGACTGCCAAAATGCAAGTTAGTCTAATAATGTTTTTCTTCATTAGCAGACGACATCTGTAACCAAACACGTGACTTTTTCAAGTGGCCATTTTCTGTCTTCTTCAATCCCGTTCATCTTTTATCCTATCCTCAATCTTCCCTATACCAAGTTTCGTCTTTTACTCTCACTTTCCGTAACCCCGGCGTTCTAGTGTCATTTCCATCTCGCTTGGGGTGAAATCATAAAAGAAATATCAAAATGGAAAAAAAAAGATCATGAGAGATCGCATGAAAAATATGAACTTATATATATATATATATATATATATATATATATATATATATATATATAAATCGATTCTCTGTCGGGTTCGACGTATGAGGGTCAAGCAGATCAGTTTCCAGGAAACCGACAGCCCGACACCGGCACATGAGATTTGATTATAGTGGTGAAGGTTTCGTGCAGGACCATCCACACTTGAAGGGCCGAATACGGAGACCTGGTGCACTACGTGCCACGTGGTCCCCAAACAACCCCCCTCAGGTTTTGAATTCAGAGTTGTCCTTCTCCTAGACCAGTTGCCACCCAAGGCTATAGAACCCAGTCTGTCCTGCTATTTAACCCATAGCTGGAGGGAGAAGAAGAGGATTCACACCTTTCCCAAGGGTATTAGCACGTAAGTGAATGTAATGGATTCAACTTGGATTCGAACTATATATATATATATATATATATATATATATATATATATATATATATATATATATATATATATATATATATATATATATATATATATATATATATATATATATATATATATATATATATATATGATGGACTCTCCTGTCGATTTCGACGTATGAGGTTCAACTGTGTTTATTTAACCTTGTGTGTGAGTCGCAAGTGACATTTCAGTCCTGCTAGTGATTTGCAAAGAAGTCCACAGATTGTGCAAGAGTGTGGATTCTTGCGGTATATGGCTGGAACAGCAGCAGACATTTTATTCCTTTCCCTACTTTGACAATGTTTGATGCTGCCTTGTTCTTGATGCCATTGTAGCATGTTAACGTGAATTAAGTTGTCAGAAACCCACACATGCTTTGATTATAGTGGTGAACCACGAACAATATATATAAAAGTGAACATAGAAGTCAACACTTAGAGGCGACAGTCTGTTTCATGCTAAATGCAATCGTCAGGCCACGAGTGCTGTTCTTTCGTGGCTTGACGATTGCATCTAGCATGTAACAGACTGTCGCCTCTAAGTGCTGACTTCTATGTTCACTTTTATATTTACACACGCTCTATCTCTGATATTGAGCAATTTATCCCATAAATATACATCTTAAGACTATATTTCTTATATATATATATATATATATATATATATATATATATATATATATATATAAATGGTGGTACTCGCTTGGAAAAACCTTGAATATTTCTGGACTTGTAGTAAAACAAATCAGTACCCAAGGAAAAATGAGGAATAAAAAAAAAGAAAGAACCAAGAACATGAAACTGAGGTTAAAACAATCATCCAGAGTTCAAGCTCAGAGTCCAAAGAAAAAAAACCTCCAAAACGAGTAAAAGGCAACTACGTAAAGTGCTCAATACAAAACCATATTATATAAATATATATATATATATATATATATATATATATGTACTAGCAGTAGAGCCCGGCGTTGCCCCCCGAGGATGTAACAGTAAGAGATAGATCAAGTATCGACCATCATAAAGACTGAAAATAAAATTGACAAAGATTATTGTTTAAGGTTGATAGACACGCATGTCTTAATTAGTTTTTTTTTTTGCATTTTTTTTTACGAATTGGTCAAACCCAAACTCAAACAAAACATTGTTTTCAATCGTTATGAGTCTACCGATTGAATAGAATTTTATTATAAACAATTGTCTTGTAAATGGAATTTTTAAAGCATTCTGAATGTAAAAAAAAAAAAAAGTGTGCAAGGCAATAAGAAACACTACCTGCCAAAAAAAAGTGAAGTTTTGTTGAAATCGGTTGAAAAATATAGGAAATCCGATCCCATATATAAACGAACACACACACACACACACACTCACACACAAACACAAATAAAAAACCTGGGTTTTATAATAAGTATAACTTGATATGAGTTGTCCCTGTTTCATTCTCGCGATGCCTCTTAATCGTGTTTTCAAATTGATTTCGTGCAAAAACAATTGTGTTTTTCCAATTTTTGGCGCTGTTAGAACCACCGCAAGGTAATTTTACGTAGTCCTGTGAAGTTTTGTTGAAATCGGTTGAAAAATGTAGGAAATCCGATGCAATATATAAACGTACAGACACACACACACACACACACGCACAACCTGGGTTTTATAATAAGTATCATATATATATATGATGTCTCCTGTCTCCTGTCGTTTTCGAAGTATGAATGTCTTTCAGTTCAGTTTTTAATCTTGTACCTGTCCCCGTCGCCTTAAATCTCTCGCCAGCGGACTTGTTGCTCAGGTGGGACACAGAACCGAATTGCAGATTATCCACAAAAGATTTGTTTAGAGTTGTGAACGCTTGTGTAAAACCACCCCTACTTATTGGAAGTGTTGATAACAAGGAGTTGGTGCAAATATTTACCATGAACACAATGAACAACACTCCTCAGGTTTTATCATCATTATATATATATATATATATATATATATATATATATATATATATATATATATATATATATATATCTGATGATCCGGCATCCTTTTAAAGGACTCTGGTGAAATAAATTATTATAATGGTAGTTTAAAGTGGTCTGTTTTTCTTTTAAATATTAGCTGTGGATTTACATTGAGTTTCTCAGGATTTCATCCTCCTTGGGATTACCCATACGGATTACCAAGTTCTTCATAACTTAAATATATATATATATATATTTATATTTATGCACACGAACTTTATAAACATTCTGTATATATAGTGAAGTAACGAAAATCTTGTAATCCGTATAGATAATCTAAGCGAGGATGAAATCTTGAGAGCTCAATGTTAAGTCAGAGCGAATAATTTAATTTAAATGAAAAACAGACCACTTTAAGACTTCATTGTAATAATTTATTTCACCAGAGAATTTTATTTTTCTCTGGATCTTCAGACTTCACTTTCAAATGTGAAATGAGAATGAATTTAAAATTTATACTTTTGACGGGCAGTATTAAGCTTATATAAGTTGAATTAGAGGGTAATGAGGAATATATATCAAATTATATGAAAATTTCAATAAATCCCCTAAATTAGTTTCTAGTCTGTGTATGATCTGCTTGAAATTGTCCTGGCTTGGTAGAAAGTGTCAAATTTTGATTGACAAAGTTTCTAACTATATTTCTTCTACCTATTTTTCTGTCAAATTGCGTGTTGTTTTTGAAACCCGTCCAATGTTTCCTTCCTACCTTTATAAAAGATCGTTTGTCCTGTAATTTACAAGTTCAAGTGCCAGTGTGAAGCTGAATACTTAGGACGAACTAGTGTTAGGTTGGAAACAAGACTAGACCAACACGTACCAAAATTTGTTAGATTGCATTTAAGTAATCACACCCGTGTATCACAGCCAGTACAAGATTCGGCAATTGGACCGCACCTATTAGAGAATAAGCAATGCTCATCGTGATTCACGACTGACTCATTCTCTACTTTGCATATAAGCAGCTCTAAGCAGCATTTGTAAGAAGCTGTTTGTCTTAAATTACAGCAGCCATCTCTTTGTTGGCGAAAGGAGAATTTCTTGCAATCCCTTCATTTATTTGGAGGCTAGTGGGAGATTATCTTTTCTTGTTTTAGACTCAAGTTGGACTATTTAAATCGTTTCTTAAATTGACGTATTTATATTTTAATCGTGAATTTATTTTTTAGACGGGCTCCAACTTTTCTTATAATTTCCACGTATATACTGACCAATTTAGTTAAGTCAAATCTGTAAACGTTGGTCCCTGATGAAGGTTTAGCCGAAAGGTATCTATGTCCATAAGTGAGGGGGGGATGAGCACAAAATTGCGTCTCTTCAAGTTCATCTATCTATTCTGTGGTACCAAATCATTATTCACACACACACACACACACACACACACACACATATATATATATATATATAATGGTAAAATGCAGGGATGCATTCTTCTTTAAGGATCCTTATCAGCCAAGACTTCGTCGGTAAATATAAAATTGGCAGGGTAACAATTCGCACTACGAGAAAAGAAGAATCTATGAAGAAAAAAGGAATCACAACTAAAAAGGAGAAACGTTTGCTAGACAATCCGGAATGTCTGTACAGCGGCCATTTGTTTACAGTCCTTTGCAGATCTCGGTCCAATCAGATTTTTATGCATATTTGAAGAATTTTTTTATCAAATTACATGAACCGTCTCTGTGCATCCAGAAAGAGTATTTTGTTCACTCTCTTTTGGTCTTTTTAAAAATGTTTTCATTTTATATTCATTAGGAACCCTTTACGTGGGCTCTTTTGCCAAGATATTCTTTTTCTTTCTTCCCCTTCGTTTCTTATTAACAAACTCAATAGTGGTTCCTTTTTATTTTCCTCGTTATATTTTTATTTTCTCGCAGTGCTAATTGTTATTCTTGCAAATGAATATTTACCAACGTCTTCTTCAGATGAAGTGTTGGTTAAAAAGGATCCTTAAAGATGAATGCTTTCTTGCATTTTCAAATTTATTTATAATTTCTGTGCTATCAAACATCTGCTTATATATATATATATATATATATATATATATATATATATATATATATAGTGGTTAATACACACACACACACACACACACATATATATATAATATAAAATATATAAATATCCATACATACATACACATACATATATATATATAAAATTTCCAAGAGGATAGAATCCAGGTAGAACTCAATGTCCAGGACAGAGTAAGGATATAATATAAAAGGCTCAAACACTAATATTCCATGGTTATAATTTATTACATCTGATGAATTGATTGTAATTACGATTCCAATGTAATAAATTATAACCATAAAATATTACTGTTTAAGTCTTATATATATATATATATATATATATATATATATATATAAGGCTCAACACTAATATTCCATGGTTATATCGTAATCACGATCCAATTCATCAGACCTACAAATTCAAAAATCTTTTTGAATTTGTAGAAAAGGCTCAAATACAATGTCGCCTGATGATTGCGTTTAGCATGAAACAATCTGTCTCCTCTGAGTTTTGAATCAATGTTCTCTTTATATATATATATATATATATATATATATATATATAGAGAGAGAGAGAGAGAGAGAGAGAGCCTTTTTCATCATCACCATCAATCCCTCGACTGCCTAAATCGTCAGGGTGGAGGCAGGTTCTGAGGCCAGCAGAAACTTTGAATCATTTTCCTCATGATCTTTTCAGTGAGCCATTCACATAAGTTGACGGTGTCCATCTCCTCTCGAAGCTCTGTCAGCCGAAGATCACGGAATATGGTGTGGGTCAGATATTACAAACACTGTCGTCCATTTCCTCGGCCACTCCCCAGGCTATAATGTGCCCTGCTAATTACTAACAGCTGGAGGGGAGAGATGGATTCCTCTCTTTCCCAGGGGTATTTTTTAAAGCATTTCACCCAAAGCGGGAGTGCCACTAGCACGCAAGGAGTTAGTGAGTGAGAGCAAGGGTAAAAAGGGGTGTTTGAGGAAAGGATATAGAGAAGGACGGGGAACAAGATGAATGTTTCAGAAGATGTCGATTGACATTACATTTGAATATTTGAAGATTATAGGGAAGCAAGTAGGAGGAAGAGAGTTGCACTGTCAGGAAGTGCAAGAGAAGAAGCCATTAGAAAAGGCTTGGAAGAGGCGGTTACATTTAACTGTTTTGACAATAAAAGGGTGGGAACGAGATGCCAAACTAGTAGCACGCTTAAATTCGCGCAGTTTGTCGGAGCAGTTGCCGTGAAAGTATTTGTAGAAAAGACAGAGGGAAGCCGCATCACGTCTGTGAGAAAGTGACTGTAGACGAGATGCCAAATCAGGACCGATAATATTGCATATCTGTTGAGGAGATCGAGACAAACAGCAGGGGCTCCCAACCATATATGGCAGCAGTATTCCATGCAAGGGCGAATGGTTGATTTGTAGATTTGGTCTTAAATATAAAGAAATTTGAGAACGATTAAAATGGGTAATAAACAAGAAAACTGGATTGATCAGCAAGAAAATATTTGAAGAACCTGATGTAAATGTAAACAAAAGTAAAAAGTAGCAAAGACAAGAACACACACACACACACACACACACACACATATATATATATATATATATATATATATATATATATATATATAGTACAAGTAAGAAATCAGTTGGCATATAATCCAAGTGGATTACCAGGCAGATGTCAGAGGGTATCCCGTAAAAGTAGCTTGTCGGAGCAGTTGCCGTGAAAGTATTTGTAGAAAAGACAGAGGGAAGCCGCAGCACGTCTGTGAGAAAGTGACTGTAGACGAGATGCCAGATCAGGACCCATCATATTGCATATCCGTCGAGGAGATCGAGACAAACAGCAGGGGCTCCAGACTATATATGGCAGCTGTATTCTATGCAAGGGCGAATGGTTTATTTGTAGATTTAAAGAATAGCCTCAAGCGAGAAAAAACTTTCTGGCGCGACACAGAGAATCAACTTTCCTTGCGTAAGTGAATGCAATGAACGCCACTGGATTTTCTCAGTCCGTGCCGCTACCACTTACTCCACCATGCCCTTCCCCGACCAGACATCTTTTGGTTTTAAGAAGCTAAAAAAAGAAACAAAGATTATTGTGTGGTGGGAAAACAACGTTCGGGATTTGGAAACAATGAACGGAATTAAGAGAATAATGGAAATTTAATTGAAAGCATTGGCAAGAAAAGAGACAATAAAACACTAGTCTTAAATATAAAGAAATTGGAGAACGATTAAAATGGCTTATAAACAAGAAAACTGGATTGACCAGCAAGAAAATATTTGAAGAAGCTGACGTCGTAAATATAAACAAAAGTGAAACGTGTATGTTAGCAAAGTAAAGCGCACACGCACACGCACACACACACACATACACACACACACACACACACACACATATATATATATATATATATATGTGTGTGTGTGTGTGTGTGTGTGTGTGTGTGTGTGTGTGTGTGTGTGCTTTTAAAATTGAAAATTATTGACAAGGCTAGAATATGTAAAGCTTGGGATGACCCATGCGCTTTGTGCCTCCATGAAAAATTGCACATCATTAAACTTCTAAATAATAATAATCTATTAAATAATAGACACGAGTTAACGGTTTTTGTAGGCATCATCAGATTTTGGTTTGAATTATTAGATAAAAAAATTTATATAACTTGTTTAACAAATAGCCCAATCATCAGATTCATAGTAGGAATAATTAACTACAAACATGCATACAACATAACACACTTCATAATTCATAGCCTAAATTAGTAGTTTAAATACCTTACATATAAGATAACCCTTTATGAAGTCGTCAAAAAACAAACGTTACGAAAGTTTTTTTTTTTTTTTTTTTTTATATGCACAATTCCCTTTAATAAAATAAAATAAAATAAAATAAATAAATCTCCATAGACAAGCAAACTAGACGCTGGCCAATATATCTTCCGTTTCATTTTTGACACCCCTACTTTTCCCCGACTTGACACCTTGAAAGTATCTCTATACCGCTACTTAATATAAACACCCTACACTCGCCTACCCAATTTAGAAAATTCACCATAGCTGTTACCATGGGGATTTTGATTTCAATTTTAAAACAAGTAAATTTCAGATATACGTTATTCCAACAAAAATTTCGCTTGAGGATGGAACGGAGCCCATTTTACTTTCAACTCAATTTAATTTAAAGGATTATATTGAAGTTTTCGGCTCTAGTTTTGAAACATGAGACCTCTTATGTAGCGATTTGGAATCATATTTTTTTAAATAAATATATATATATATATATATATATATATATATATATATATATATATATAAGTAAGAAATCAGTTGGCATATAATCCAAGTGGATTACCAGGCAGATGTCAGAGGTTATCACGTAAAAGTAGCTTGTCGGAGCAGTTGCCGTGAAAGTATTTGTAGAAAAGACAGAGGGAAGCCGCAGCACGTCTGTGAGAAAGTGAATGTAGACGAGATGCCAGATCAGGACCCGTCACATTGCATATCAGTCGAGGAGATCGAGACAAACAGCAGGGGCTCCAGACCATATATGGCATCTGTATTCCATGCAAGGGCGAATGGTTGATTTGTAGATTTGGTCTTAAATATAAAGACATTTGAGAACGATTAAAATGGCTAATAAACAAGAAAATTGGGTTGACCAGCAAGAAAATATTTGAAGCTGACGTCGTAAATATAAACAAAAGTGAAACGTGTATATTAAAAAGAAAAGCGCGCACACACACACACACACACACACACATATATATATATATATATATATATATATATATATATATATATATATATATATATTACAAATAAGAAATCCGTTGGTATATGATCCAAGTGGATATTTACCTGGCACATGTCAGAGGTATCCCCCAGACGAGACTATAGCCGAAGTCTCGTCTTGGGAATCTGGCTCCGTTTTTACGTGGTCTATAGGGAATTTTTGCCCGAGACTTCGGGCTCGTATGTCCCACTTTAAAACTCGGCCTTGTGCCACAACTTGCTGCGTGGGGCAGCGGGTAAATAATTATATAATCCAAGTGGATCCTAGTAATGTGAAATATTAAAAATGATCCACAAAATGAGCTCAATGTATTTATTAGAATAGAGCACATAAATTACACAACAAAATCCAAAATTACCTCAGATGAGGGGTGGGGTTAGAAATCTATTTCAACCGACGAAAATTACGCCAGTCTTATTCAACCCCGATGTATAAAGTGTGTTCGTGTCGGAATTAGAGATTTATGTACAATTTATACAACGGGGTTGAATAAGACTGACTGAGTTTTGTCGGATGAAATAAATCTATACCCCCCATATGAGGTAATTTTGGATTTTGTTGTTATATATATATATATATATATATATATATATATATAATTATTTATTTAAAAATATGATTCCAACTCGCGACAGAAGAGGTCTCATGTTTCAAAACAAGAGCCAAAAACTTCAATATAATTATTTGAATTAAATTGAGTTAAAGTAAGCTCTGTTCCATCTTCAAGCGAAATTTTTTTTGGAATAACGTATTTCTGAAATTTACGATGTTTTAATTGAAATCAAAATTTCCATGGTAACAGCTAGGGCGAATTGTTTAAATTGGGTAGGCGTGTGTTGGGTGTTAATAATAAGTATCAGTATATAGTTACTTTCATAGATGTCAAGTCAGGGAAAGGTGGGGGTGTCTAAATTTGAAACGGAAGATGTATTAACCCTGGTCTGGCATGCGTGTCTATGGAGATTTATTTATTTTTTTATTTTATTTTTTTATGAAGGGATTTGTGCATATAAAAAAAAAAACTGCCGTAACGTTTGTTTTTTGACGACTTCATAACTTCATTATCTTTTTTGTAGGGTATTTAAAAACTATTTATTTGGGCTATGGATTAATCAAGTTATTATATTGTATGCTTGTTTTTAGCTAATTATTCAAACCATAAATCTGATGATGTCGACAAAAAACCGTTAACTCATGTCTATTGTTTAATAGATTATTATTATTTAGAAGCTTAATAATGTGCAATTTCTCATGTAGGCACAAAGGGCATGGGTCATCCCAAGTTTTACATGTTCTAGCACTGTTTATAATTTTCCATTTTACTTTAGGTGTCCTATTTGTTTCCTTCAGTTGCCAAAAATATTTAGATAGGGAAGTCTGATTTCTTTTATTTATGTTATTGAAAGAGCACCTATGCTGCCTCCATCTATCTTTAAAATCATTCTTATTTTCATTAAGGCAGGTTTCATTAAATAATTTAAACATGTTCTGTCTACTTATTCTCGAAAAGCATCCTTTCATATTCACTGATAAGTATTTTTGTGTGGTTATTGAAAGTCGAGAGGAAAACGCTGTGTTGATTCATATTGTAGTTATTCTCCGAATACTTTCGACATAGCATAATGTCATCATCAGGGTTTTGTTAATTATAGGATAAGTATTCTAGTGTTCTTGGTTGTGGAAGACGAAATCTGTTGTGTCATTCTGTGGTTAAAAATACCGATTAAATCTCACATAACATACCTAGTTCCCTCGCCTTAATCAGTGCTTTTAGCCACAGAGTGACACAACAAATTTAATCTTCCACAAGCAGGAACACTAGAATACTTATGCTATATAATAGCCATACCTCAACCTATCGAAACCAGATTTTGCGATTTTACAAGGAGGTAAAGGGGTCCAAAGTACAATTGGTTTTACTCAGGTGTGTAGCTTAGTACAATAAATTAAATTTTTAGTAAAAATTCTTTTTATTATTTAATATACAAAATACTCCTACTATTTTAAAAACAATTAAAATAACAAATATCTATTTAATAAAAATGCAATATTGTTTTTTGCGTAACTTTTCTTTAAGATTTTATGTATACAAGAATCCAGTTTCCAGTTTGCCCTGCGTTTGCGAGCACTATAAACAAATCACAAGGGCAAACGCTGCAAAAAGTTGGAATTTGAAGAAATATTTATTCATGATCAGTTGCATGCTCAAGAGTAAGAAATCGTAATAATTTATTCTTCCTCTTAAAAAGGAAAAAAAAAGAAATTTTCTTAAAAATATTGTTTAACATGAAGCTATAAAATTAAACTAAATTAAAGAAATTAATAAAGTGCAAAGTAGGGTTTTTGTCAAAGTATTTTTCCAAGAAAATCAGTTATTTTCAAATTTCATCGATTGGTTTGCGAAATTGAACGAAACATAGTTATAAATCTAAAGAAATGTTAGCGATAACTCCAACAATACTAAATTTTGCGAGGATTTCATCACACCGTCAGCGTGTTGCAAAAGTAAGCTCTGTTCCATCTTGAAATTTTTTTTTATATATATATATATATATATATATATATATATATATATATATATATATATATATATATATATGCATGTTTCATTAAAAACGACAGACGAGGTACTACGGTTAAGCATTTATTTAATTTTTCTTGTGTCCGAACAAGAGCTTTTCAATTTTTCTGGACAAAGGGGTGTAAGAACTGTCCAAATGTTATATATTTCCGACCGCTTTCGGCTATACCAGGGTTGATAAGTATTTTTTTAGCCATTATCAAGGATGATTCGATTTTTCAGCTTAATTGAGTGTGCATTATGTGTATGTTTTAGTGTGTTATAGAGATGTTTTAATTTCCGAATACGGTTATACATTATGACCTTTGTTCGGAGTTTATTGTTAAGAGTTGGCTTTTTTTTTTTTATTATTAAAGCTTCCATTATTTTCAGTTTTTTTTTGCAGGTGGATGCAGTTAATATATTTGTGTTTTCTACTAGTATGTTTCTAATGGAGTCGGGTAAATTTGTGTGTGTGTTTAAATGGCTTCTAATGGAGCTGTGATCAGATAGGTGTAACGTAAGACGTCTGGATAAGCATGTGGTTGTGTAACCAATGTAATCATTTATGAGTCCGGTTTGATCAGGAACACAGTTCCTTAAAGGGCATTTGAACTCATAGATAATGTTCGTTCTTTGTAATTTTGACTTAGCTATATATATATATATATATATATATATATATATATAAATATAAAAGTGAATATATATAATAAATATAAAACACTTAGAGGCGACAGTCTGTTTCATGCTATAAGCAATCGTCAGGCCACGTGTGCTGTTATTTTTCTCGGCTATTTATACATATACGGGTCAGTGGTGCATTGTGGGTAGTCTATTATGGCGGTTATTTTACCGGAAGTCGTTTATTTAAAAAATTTGTTTATATCACTTATTTAATAGTTTTTTTTTTTTTTTTTTTTGGTTTGAGAATTTCATTAAAGCTATTTGTTCCGTTTGGGGGTTGGTTGTTGTAGTTTCATTCTAACTATTATTTTGGCACAAACAGTTTTTAATTTGTGTTTATTTGGGTTGATTATCTTTATTTGTTTTTTCTAACGGTAACTTTATCGGGATTGGTTAGTTTATTTATTTACTTGGATGAATTTAGGTCAATTTATTTTACTTCTATATTTTCTCGTTTCGGTTTTCGATTTTTAACTAACGTAGTATTTATTTATTTGTTTTATTTTACTAAATATTTTGGTAATGGTTTGCTACTTTGTTTATTATTTACTTTATTTATTTGGGTTCGTTGTTTTGTTTTGTTTTTTTCTTTTTTTGTTATTATTAATTTTTATTATTATTATTCTATCTCGTCTATTCTAACAGGTGTGATTTGGTAATTTGTTTGGATTAATTAATTTTGCTTATTTTATTGTTATTTTTTTTACTTGTTTATTTATCTGTTTTTATTTTATTTTTTCCGTTTTCAATTTTTTAAGTAACGTAGTAAAAATTTGTTTTCATGTCTGCATTTTGAGATGAGCTCGGATCTTTTATTTAATAATTTATTTTGGTCTGGGAAAGTAATGATAGCTATTTTTTCCTCCAAACAAAGTTTGCAAGTTTTTGATTGGTTGTTGTAGGCTGATGATCTTTTCCTTATTTTCCAAGATATTTTTTGTGTGATGTGGGTTTTGTTTTTAATTTCCCAGATATACTTAGAAGCATTGTACTGTTCGCATATTTACTATTTGTGAAAGATGTTTTGTGTGTATAATTTCTTTGTTCTCCACTGCCTTAACCAGGTATTGAACTCACACTCTTTGGGTCCTGTCACTGGATCTACCCAACGCCATGTGTCCTTGAGATCATCTGTGTATGAATTTCTGAGTATTATAAACCTAATATCTTCATCAGGTGCTCATATTGCAATTTTTGCTGTTATCAATCTATGTTTTTACCAGAGCTCATATTGCAATTTTTGTTATTATTATCGCTTTTCTCTGGCACTCCTTATTACTGGTTCCCATATTGTATTTATTTCTATGCTTGGTCGGTTCAGGAGATATTGACAGATTAATGTGTATTTGTATTTAAAACAAAAAGAAAAAAGTCCTACCCGTGGTATCACAGTTTAAACAATTAAAGGCGAACTTGGTAAATATCAACAGTTAAAATAACCCCCAAAATATGCTTGGAAATAACTCAGTCAATCAGTTATGTGCCATGCGTGATACAAGCTTAGGCGATCATTTATCTTTCGATACATGACTGACGGGGCAGATTTTTTCCTGCAGTAGGTTGCCATTTCTTTCTGTGGTAGACCAGTTACCATCCAAGGCTATAGAACCTGGTCTGTCCTGCTATTTACCCATAGCTGGGGGGAAAAGAAGAGGGTTTATGCCTTTCCCAAGGGTATTAACACATAAGTGAATGTAATGGATTCGACTGGAATTCGAACTCGGCTCTCCGATTCCTATCCATGACTCCATCGCGCCTCGAAATATCTAGAAACGCTTGGATTTTTTTCATATTTCAACGTTTATTTGTAGCCTCTACCAAATGAGAAGACAGAGAATTAAAGAAAACACTGATTGATGACGTTCTGTTGGTGCTGATAGGTGCGAAGACCAAACTGCCGTCCACAGATTAGACACAGAATGCCAACATCTGGTGGTGGTGGCCCACGTCCCAGGCAATCATATCAAAATCCCTGGTCTTGAAATTGGCTAGTTTCAAATTTTTCAACGGGTGGACGGCATAGTGTACACTAACTCTTGTGATTGGCTGACCTAACTTCCACGGGATTAATAGCGAACTGTTTTAGCATTACTTTCAGTTGGTCTTTGCGTTGGGCTTCCAAGAGTTCCCCATATAGAATCTTCTTTTAGGGACGGTTTTCAGGCATCTTGATAACATGAGAAATCCATTGTTGTTGGATGATAACAGCCTCAATGCTTCTGCTCTGCTGGTACGCTGGAGAATAATAACCTGCAGTATTCGACCTTCATGATATTCCAAGGATGATTTGAAGACTGCGGATGTGGAAGTTTTCAAGAACTCATATGTGAGCTCTGTATATAGTCCAAGATTCAGAGCCTGATGAGTATATAGCGTTGTACACTGAGACCTTTGTGGAGAAGTTCCGGGTTAGAAAGACTGCCCAAAATGCTTTTGGTGCTTTAATGGGTGAGATTTTGTAATTCGCCATCAATCCTGCAAGTGGGGGAGAGTACTTGTTGCTAGATACGGAAAGTTGACAACGCAGTTGATTTTCTCACCACCGACTGAAAATGAATCATCAGTGTTATGTTGCACCGGTCCCGACGGCTGGCAGACAAATTAAGTTTTTCGAACATTAATCATAATGTCAATGCTGCTATTAGTTCTGTATATAACATCAATGTTGCGCTGCAGGGCATCATGGTGCAGACTGGGATAGGCAGCATTGTCAGCATACTGAAGATCCATATATATATATATATATATATATATATATATATATATATATATATATATATATGTGTGTGTGTGTGTGTGTGTATTTGTATCTACAAAAGGACGTATAAACATAAAAAATGTCTTCAATATATAAATTTATTTTATGTAAATTCTTTTCATATCGTCTGATAAGCTTAATAACATTATCATTAAAAGACAAAAGAAAATCACCATATTGATACATATACTTTAATCCTATCTAACCTTTCGGCTTACAGAAGCCATTATCAAAGATGACAATTACATTACAATATATTAACAAATACACGGACAAATCAATAATGATAGTTTGTTTTTGTTTACATGGAAGATTTCCAAGCAACGACAAACTCGTGCATACGAGACGCTGGAAGAAAAAATCGCACCGCATCTCATTACATCACACATGACCACCCGAGAGTGAAAACGAGAAGTATTAATTATGGGAAACCGTTGGTATAAACCAATGGCTTCTGTTATCAATTATAGACATTTAAAAATATTTGTATTGGTTAATATATTGTAATGTAATTGTCGCCTTTTGATAATGGCTTATGTAAGCCGAAAGCTTAGATAGGATTAAAAAAATATGTATGAATATGGTCAATGTGGTCAATATCCAGGATAAAGCGTATGTAAATATAAAAGTGTCTGTTGAGATCAACACCGAGCGGCGGTAGTGTGTTTCATCATTGAACGCAAATATCAGACTATGAAGATTGCGTTCAAGCAAGGAAAACACAGTCTTCTTATTTCAGATGCATAAACAACATCCCTGCTATTATATCCAAAAAAACACTATTTTGCCAGATCTTGTCAACAAACGTAATAGCGTTGAATCCACAATAGAATTAACCTTTGAACCTACACACTTACCTTCTAATTTATCTTGTTACATAGAAATAATAACGAACGCAAATTTGACGTTTACAGAAAAACTACCAACAAGAATGACCCGGTCAACTTTTATTCCCACCACTCTAATACGATTAAATCTGCTATATTTATAGGTTTCTACCCAAGAACATTCAGAATCTGCAGCCCCCAATATCTTCCCAAAAAAGAAATACACATAGAAAACACATTCAAAAATCTCCGATTTCCTTATCACTTCATCCACAACGCAAAGAGAAAGTCATACAAAATATACGGCCACAACAAAGATAACAACATTATTCACAACAATAAACTAGACACAGATACATAACACTACCTACCAACTCCACAACATCCACTATCCCAAACAACATCAAAATAGTTACAATCACTTTCAAAATCATCACGGATATGACCAGAGTAAAATAAAAAATAAAAAAACATAACAATAATAATTCCGAAGCAGACATATAGAAAATAAATTGCCAAAACTGTTCCTCACAATACATTGGGGAAACATGAAGAAATTAAAAAAAAAAAACGTATCTATGAACACAAAAGGGACCTCATAAATAGCAATTAATCAAATGCACTAGTCATACACTGAAATAAAATCAATGACAATTTTGACCTAAAAAATGCCACATTTTTCAAAAGAGAAAGTAATTTACTCAGACAAAAAATTCTCAAGAATGCCGCTATTGAATCTTAACAAAATATCAATCTACGTCCCGTTTTTTTTACCAATCTCACCTTTCCTGAAGAATTACTACATTCCCAAGCCAACATACACAGTCACAAAAATGTTGAAAAATCAAAAGGAAATGGTTAAATCCATTAGCCCGTGTTTTTGAAGATGTACAACACATATGTCCATCACATACCATAAAAATCTTGTCACAGTTCGAACAATATTTATTTATTAAAACAAATTCTTGAATATTACTCGCTTACCTTTGTCTTACCAGATCTGTAATTATGGCACTCTATCCTCCACGTGTTTTAAATGACCTTTCAACCACCTAATGAATATTCATGTACGTCTTGATAAATTAATGATATCCTTGCTTTTGTATATAAACACGTCCAACAAAATAAACCTTTACATTTGCTTTGAGGGTGAAATCTCCACCTCTGAATTTTGCAAACCATCTTCTGCAAGTTCTTTCATTCACACGTTCCTCTCCATAAACCGAGTGAATGTTTCTAGCCGCTTCGGCTGCTGAGTTTCCTTTCTTGAACTCATAAAGCATTATGTGCCTCAAATGATTCTTGGGTATTTCCATGTTAGCAGGGTTTTAATCAAACAAGATTTAATTTTATTGTTCTCTGAAATAAAATTTGATCAGTTTAAATGCATCTAAACATAACAATAATGTTCAACTCCATTACACATTATAAAATACTCTTTAAATTTTGTTCATTTTAACAAAAAGTTAAAATTCGTACA
Source organism: Acanthosepion pharaonis (assembly GCA_903632075.3). Taxonomy (NCBI): domain Eukaryota; kingdom Metazoa; phylum Mollusca; class Cephalopoda; order Sepiida; family Sepiidae; genus Acanthosepion; species Acanthosepion pharaonis. Next base: position 1,031,331 of record CAHIKZ030000055.1, read on the forward strand.
GAATGAAAAGACAGTAGGTAAAGTACTCCATCTGAGGATATTCATACACATATATGATATACAAATTTATATATCAGACAAAGAGTTATATTTATCTATTTTTTTAAGAAATATATATATGTGGGGGGTGTGTGTGTGTGTGTGTGTGTGTGGTGAAGGAGAAAACTGAGAGAAAGCTGGAAGACATACTGCAATCACGTTGGATGTGCATTGTGTCCAAAATAGAGCCTTGAAGATGTCATGAACCACTATGAATAGAATTTTGCCCACAGACCTGATTTGCGCACTGACAGGTGTCTGGGAGAGACCCTGGTGTTCACACGCTTTTGCAAACCTTTTTCTACCCTTTATCCACCCGTCTGACGGCCTGTTGAAAGTAAACAATTTCGTTCTTTTTTGTTTCATTTTTACTTGAATTCGTTACATTGCTTCATCTGTATATTAATAAGTCTGAATGCTTACACAGAGACATGGGTACGATTTGACTTTCTCACAGATATAACGGACAACCAGCCAGCCAGCCAGCCAGCCAGTCAGATAGATAGATAGATAGATAGATAGATAGATAGATAGATAGATAGATAGATATGAATATACTAAAATAGATAGATATGAACAGACTGAGATAGATAGATAGATAGATAGATAGATAGATAGATAGATAGATAGATAGATAGATAGATAGATAGATATGAATATACTAAAATAGATAGATATGAACAGACTGAGATAGATAGATAGATAGATATGAATACACTAAAATAGATAGATATGAACAGACTGAGATAGATAGATAGATAGATAGATAGATAGATAGATAGATAGATAGATAGATAGATATGAGCAGACTGAGATAGATAGATAGATAGATAGATAGATAGATAGATAGATAGATATGAGCAGACTGAGATAGATAGATAGATAGATAGATAGATAGATAGATAGATAGATAGAGATAGATATGAGCAGACTGAGATAGATAGATAGATAGATAGATAGATAGATAGATAGATATGAATACACTAAAATAGACAGATATGAACAGACTGAGATAGACAGACAGACATACAGACAAAAATGAACAGACCGACATAGATAGATAGATAGATAGATATGAATACACTAAAATAGATAGATATGAACACACTGAGATAGATATACAGATAGATAGATAGATAGATAGATAGATAGATAGATAGATATGAATAAACTAAAATAGACAGATATGAACAGACTGAAATAGACAGACAGACAAAAATGAAGAGACTGACATAGATAGATAGATAGATAGATAGATAGATAGATAGATATGAATAAACTAAAACAGGCAGATATGAACAGACTGAGATAGATAGATAGATAGATAGATAGATAGATAGATAGATAGATAGACAAAAATGAAGAGGCTGACATAGATAGATAGATAGATAGATAGATAGATAGATAGATGTCTGAAGTTATTAAGTAAATCATATAAACTTCAATAATTCAAATTAGGTCTGAAAAAAATTGTCAAATTTTAAACAATCATTTTAGATGTTAAAACAAAGCCTGGTTTAAACTTTTAGGTAGTATCAATGTTTTGTTGAAGTTATTGAAGTTATTTGATGTATACTAAATACTGCCGTCTGAAGTTATTAGGCAAAACAAAATAATCACATTTTACTTCAATAAAATTTTACTTCAATAAAAAGGTAATAAAATCATCAAAAATTGATCAACATCTATAATAGAACAAATAACAAACACATATAAGGCTTTGAATCCTATACATTCTAATATAGTGACCCTTCTTCTCGATAACTTGTCAGTAATCAATTATTCATTGATTTTGTTAGATTTTTTTTTACTTCAACAGGTTTAATTTCCGACACGGTAGTCTTCATTGCTATCCATAGGTTTTCTTTGCTGTTATATTGTTTGCCACCTTTATATAATTTCATCTTTACAATTCACCAGAGATTTTCGATCGGATTCAAATTATGTCTTGATGGTGACCATGCTATTATCTTCTCTCCTGTAAATCTTTTATGCTCAATTAATTCACGGTTAGATACATGAGAAGGAGCATCGTCGTGCATAAATACACACTTCACTTTGAAACTGCGAGAATGGAACTTGTACCATACAAAGAAAATCTTGTTCATAAAATCGCAATAGCATTGTTTTGTTTAAATGTTTCATCGACTTTGAATGATCCAATAATGGCTTGGTCGACAATTCCAGCCCATATCATAACACTGCCGTCTCCTTGTTGCTTTTTTTTAGCCACAGGTATGTCTAAATTGAATAAAATCCATCCTTTGGCCCATTCATCAGGTGTCACTCGTCCGTGAAAATTACTTTACAATTTTCATATATTTCTTGGCCCGATTTTGACACTTTAAAATATTAGCTTTAGTGAAAGGAGGTTGCCAAGGAATATTTTTTACAGATCCCAATTCACAAAGTATTGTACACATTTTGTCCTTCTTGATTCCCTCAATTCCAGCCTTTTCAAAGATCTGAGCCCTGATCAAAAGTATTTGTTTCGCTATAACTCGCATTAGTTTACATTCATCTCGTGGCAGAAATTTCTTAAAGCATTTTCCTTTGATTCGAGTGCTTAATCTATTTTTTCAACAGCCTTCTTTATCGTTCGATGTGATCCCTGAAAAAGATCCTTCGCAATATCCATGTTTCAACATATCTTCTGGACATAAAGAAAAATAGTTTTTGTTAGATTTCAGAGGCCTTAAGCTGATAGTAATAATAGTAAGCTGCATAATGACTTTAGTCAGTGCATTTTGGTAAATTCTAATCATCTCAAAATATAAACACTTGAAATGGCATGAATTTAATTAAATATTTTCTCAGGGTGGAAATGGACGTGTTTAAATTTGACAAATATTGGTTCAGAACTTTTTGAGATATTGAGGTTCATTTGATTTGCATAATAACTTCAGACAGGCTGTAGATAGATAGATAGATAGATACATAGATAGATAGATAGATAATGAACAGATCGAGCTAGATAGATAGATAGATAGATAGATAGATAGATAGATAGATAGATTCCAGTATAAAGCAGAAATGCCATCTGATTTCGTAAATAGCTGAATTTATTGTTACTAGAAAGTTGATCAATCCTTTAAAAAAAAATAAGAAATAAAATTAGAAATAAAATATTTAAAAAGAATAACGAAAACTATCTGATCATAAAACCGCCCTTTTTTTGAAGTGACTATCAACAGTGATGATTGATTTCCCACCTGGAGACATCGCAAGTTTCTGGTTATTTTTAAATGGTTATAAAAGATTTCAGAACATCCATGTTTCCTTGTTTTATTTTCCCCATATTCGTTAATCTCTTGACGTCGAAAAGGATTACTTTGTTTGGGCGAAAGACAAGCTTTTTCAGAAAATATTCCTTTCTAAACTCAGTTTAAATGTTCGAAATAAATGACTTTAATGGCAATTCAAATTATCTTTCTTCTGTATTTATCAATGAAATTTCAGCCTTCTCATTGTAAAATTGTTTGTCGTATTAGCCCCGTATATATATATATATATATATATATATATATATATATATATATATATATATATATATATATATCCAAGTATAATTGGTGTATACGGAATGAAACCAATAACCAACAATTACTATAAAAAAAAGAGTGCTCAATAC
>CAHIKZ030000055.1:1040000-1055000 GCA_903632075.3 Acanthosepion pharaonis
CATATATACAAACATGTACGATATCGTATATGCATATGTTTGTGTACATGTGTGTGTGTTTGCGTGAGTTGTATATTTACTGTATTTAATAAGCGTTCGTAATGATATAAACTCCAGCAAAAATGCAACATCGCGACACTTTTTATTTGGTCTTAGATAAGTATCATGAACCTTCATTCATTGAATACCCCATATATATATATATATATATATATATATATATATATATATATATATATATATATATATATATATATATATAGGGTGGGTGTCTCTAAATAAAAAGAAAGGATTGAGTTGAAGAGTTTTGGCATTTCGGACAATGGCATTTTGTTTATCGTGTCGAAACAGACCTGACTTTCAAAGAACAGTCTGACACGCTCTAAACTTTTACATAACGACATAGAGGCTCATTGTTTCCAAATAATTTTCCGGGTCAGAGCTAATTCTTGAGGGTCTGAAATCGTGCTGCCAGCGGACAAAGCAATCCCCTGTGTATTACCTAGCTGGACCCCAAAAGCACTTCTCGTTTCATAGCGTTCGCAACGAAATAGCACATGCCCATACCCTGAGCATATTAACGTACACATTCAATCATAACGTACACTGACATATATATATATATATATATATATATATATATATATATATTTTCAGCGTGTAAGTGAGAGCATTATATATATATATATATATATATATATATAAGTGCATTAATATATATATATATGTGAGTGTGTGCATGAATATATGTATATACATAAGTTCATGCTTATATATATATATATATATATATATATAGATAGATAGATAGATAGATAGATATATAGGATTGGTGTATAGGTACTAAATTCAATAACCAAAAATACTATTATTAAAAGAGTGCTCAATACAGAGTAGAGTAAGATAATTTATTCGAAAATATTTAATGTTATAATTTTCGAATAAAATTATATATATATATATATATATATATATATATATATACATATATATATATATTTGTGCATGTAAGTAAATATATTGACATATATATATATATATATATATAAGGGCATTAATATATATGTATGTGTGTGTGTGTATGTATGTATGTATATATACAAGGTTTGTTATATATATATATATATATATATATATATATATATATATATATATATAGAATTGGTGTATAGGTAATAAATTTTAATAACCAAAATACTATTATTATAAGAGTGCTTAGTACAGAGTAGAGTAAATATAATTTATTCGAAAATATTATAATGTTATAATTTTCGAATAAGAAATTATTTGTCAAAAAAATAATAATAAAATGTTGTTCTGAGATGACAACTGCTACATTTTCAGGTAGTAAATACTGTCTCGTAATGGTTGAGAAATAGTCATTTAACACGACTAAAACAACCACAAGAAGGATATGGCGTCATTTTGAGGGCTAGGTATTGTAGGCAGTAAATTGTTAGGCGCACCACGGCTAGGGTTAGTGTCAGGGCTAGGTGAACTCTAACCCTAACGCAGTTATTAGTTCTCTTGAAAAGTGTGATTAGTTCTACAGAAACCTTAACCATGAAAATTTCTCCGATTTAACCAGTGGAAAAGACAATATTTATGAATAAAAATGACAATAGGAAAACTAGTAATTGCTGACGTGTTTCGTCCAATGTGGACTTTATCAAAGCAAAATACGAAATGAATATAATTTAACAAGATAACTAATAAAAACAAAAACAGAATGATCCTAGTAACTGGAATGTAGAGAAACGCTATTTTCATATCGTTAACAAAGCAAGACCACTGATGACAATTCCAGAACAACGTAACTATAAACAATTTTTTTCTATCATCTGCCAGCCGCAATGATGGAGAAAGAATTACCTCGAACAATGTCCTGTGAGACACGCTGCAAGAGCCACTCCGTTTCATGAGGCTCGTCCCTTAATCGAGACGCAATCGCGCCAATCCCTCCGAAGGAACGCCATCGAACGAGGGCAAATAACCCCTGAAGTCTCCACTGCCACAGGAGTAAAAAAACAATCTATCAGCAAGAGAAGGATATTTAACTATTTTTTTCATCTCTGCATCCCGGGCGACGGATCCTGGCTCAACCGCGGACCTGATCAAATTACCGGCCGAAAATGTATCCGCACAGGTCGCATCCCAAATCAACGACTTCCCCATTTTAAAAGGGAAAGTGGTAATGCCATCCGGCCACTTTCCATCACTGCGGTCGAGGCTTACGGGTTCGATTTGGTAAGGTAACCCAGCTGCATGCATCTGATGATGCCGTGGAAAGCGGCCGGCACTACGACGACAGGAGAGAGGATGCAAACCAAACTCATTGATGGAAGCTCACATCTGCATCTGTGACGCTCACATAATTTGAGTCCAAGACGGATCCTGACTCCGACCCGAGTGCACTCATCATCTAGAAGATAGATAGATGAAGAGGGCACTGCGTTGAGCCAGGCGCCACTATTTGGTAGACAGGCGAGGCGATGCTGGCCCAGAGAGCCTCAAATTAGTAAAATTGGCCTCGCATTTTATTTTATCCTAGCTTTTTGTTTTGAAGTGGAGAGAAAAAATTCTTGGGCCCAGACGCTGCAAGCTTGTTCGAAAGAACTACCAGAAACATTGAGACGATCCACCGAGTATCCATCAATTAATTCGTGACGGGACGAAAGTGAAAAAGATATGCTGGAAGGGCCAAACCTACCGCTGATCGAAGGCCCAGCCTGCTGAAATCAAAGAGAGCTTTGCTTGCCTCCATCCTGTGTCGTCGAAATTGACGTTGCAATTAGCTCGGCGCATCTCTTAATTGTGATATCTATCTCATTTAAGAAATCCTGTGAGGGAGGTAGATTAGGCACTGACGAGAGTGAGAGGACACTGGTAGCGAAAACTGTTCTTCAAGAGGAAGAGGGGAAGGGGTGTGCATCAATTAGTTGTGAGTTTCTCTGTCATTCTTGTTAGAATGACATGCTTAGTATCCAAACACTGAATGGCCATTGGAAAGACTGGAGAACCAAGAAATGTAATTCCTCCAGGGTGTTATTTTAATATCCTCAAGGATGAGTCTTATATCCCGGATAGCACTCCCTCGAAATGATCTGCAGTATAATTCAAGTTTATTATCTCTGACTTGGACGAGTTAATCTCAAGTCCAAGCAGAGATAAAACAGGAATAACTCGTCGGAGGTCAGCAGCTACGGCCTCGATGGATCCTCCCAACGTTGCATCGTCAAGATACCATATATTGAAAGGTGAAGCGATGGAACGAGCTACCCCGTCAACAGCCATCGCAAATAGCGGAACAAGTGGATCACCTTGTTGGATTCCAGTAGCAGAAGAGATAATATTATCGGAGGCGATCAACATACTTGGATGACTATACGAAAGATGAGCCAGATTAAATATGGAAGGAGTCTGTTGATGGCAAACTTCCAGGATATGATCCCTTCTGATGCTATTGAAAGCGTTTTTCATATCCAATTTTAATAAGATACGTGGGGACGCAGGTGATGTATTCTCGAAAAATAATCTTGTGGCATGAACCGCGGCTTCACATCCTCCCTGTATGCCTACCCCGAGCTGAACGGGTCGCAATGCATGCCCAATCTTCTTTTGTTAACTGAAAATAACGTCAGTATTTGTCACGTGTGGAGAATATTGTCAGTGTATCTGTGTTGATGTATTCAACAATTTTCATTTGATTTTTATGAATCTGTTGTGTACATTTGTTTGTGAGAGCGGTAATCTTGTTAAGAAAGGTGAAATGGCGAAAAAACAAGAGAGTGTCGCCATAGAAAATTACCCAAATATTAATCTACGCCCAAGAAGCCGCCGCCGACGACGACGACTTACGATTTCTGGTTTCAAAGTTTGTTTTTGGCTCCGGAAATGTCATAATCGATAATTTTTCCTGTTGGCAGATGTTGCAAACATTGTGGTACACACACACAAACACACACACACACACACACACACACACATATATATATATATATAAGAAGAAATAAATTGAATAACATATGTATTTTTTCTTTTCTCCTCAGTAATTTTATAGTTTTAAACTTAATAGTGATTAAATTTGGATTTTAAAATTGGCAGTTTTTAATTTTAATATCAAATTTTATCATATAATTTAATAATTATTGGTTAGAATAAATTCTTTTTAATATTACCTGATTTTAAAGCTCTGAATAGCTATTATAACATGATTTCGTTGTTGCTTTTGAATCTTCCTATACTTGGGTTTTGATTGGTCATTCTAGCTTAGGTAACGATGTTTTCTCTAGCGAAGGATCGTTAATTAATTTGAAACTTTTAAAACCATTTATTTTATCTTTAACATCATCATTTGATAAGACACCGAGGGTGCTGAAATGAAAATGGCTATTTTTGTAGTGATTTTATAATATATTTATGTTATAATTTTTTTATATAAAAAATAATTATATCTGCTCTACTTTGTATTGAGAGTACTTTAAGAATAGTAATTGTTGGTTATTGGAATTCATTCCGTATACACCAATTATATACTTGGGTATATATATATATATATATATATATATATATATATATATATATATATATATATATATATATATAAATGACAGTTTGCCATTAGCCGCTGGTTCGAGTAGTGCCGGAGGGCGCATATTTTTCTAACAAGATTTTATTCAGGCCGTGGGATGTAAATAAATACAGCCTGTCTGAAATTATTATGCATAGCAAATAAACCTCAAGAACTCAAAAAGTTTTGAACGAATATTTGTCAAATTTAAACTCGTCAATTTCCACCCTTAGCAAAATATTTAATTAAATTTTCTGACATTTTTAATGTTTAGTTTTTGGTATATTTGGGAATTTATGAAAAGAGACTGACTGAATTTTAGATGCAGATTAAACTATCATTAGCTAAGACCTTAAGTAAGTCGAAAACTCAAATCAAATGAAAAGGGTTTAAGAACTTGCTTCTACGAGATGCACGTAATCTAAAGCGATTTATAGCGAAACAATCACTTTTGAACAGCGCTGGGATCTTTGAAAAGGTTGGAATTGAGAGAATCAAGAAGGATAAAAAGTGTAGAATACTTTGAGAACTGGGATTAAATTAAAAATTTTTTTTAAATCTCCTAGGCAACCTCCTTACAGTATAGCAAATATTTTAAAGTGTCAAAATCGGGCAAAGAAATACATGAAAATTGATTTTTCTAAAGTAATTTTCACGGACGAATCTCGGGTGACATTCGATTGACCTGATGGATGGGCGAAAAGATGGATTTTATCCAATTCAGACGTGCCTGTGGCTAAAAGAAAGCAACAAGGAGGCGGTAGTCTTGTGATGTGGGCTGGAAATGTTCGCTGTATCAAAGCACTTCAGTGTGGCTAGATGTTCGATTGCAGGACCAAAACCTACCGATTTGGTATCATTGAGAGATTCTACCCCTAGGCTATAGTCGCACGGCAGACTGGAAAGGAAATTTTAACGTTTTCTATGCCAAATAAGTCAGTGGCCCGGAGAGCTTAATTCAATTCGATATATATACATATATATATTTGCACACACACACACACACACACACACACACACACACACACATATATATATATATATATATATATATATATATATATATATATAAATATTTAGTTGGACTGATTAGTCCAAGTAAATATGTTAGCTCTATCGCTGATATTGAGCGCTTTCCAATAAGTAGCGCGTATATATAATAAATAAATGATGTATATAATAAATTGTATATATATATATATATATATATATATATATATATATATATATATATATATTTCACATATACATATATATATATGTGTCTCTGTGTGTGTGCTTGTGTGTGTAAACATAGATAGATAGATATGAAGAAAAATATACGGAAAAAACAAACAAAAATCCTAATATGCAATTATGCCGTTTTAATGTTAATATAATGTCAACGTCGGACGTTTCGGTCTAATAGACCATCTTCAGGACATATTCATAAAACATGATTAACATTGACCATATTCAATTCAGCATGAAAAAGACTATGGACATAAGAGCAAGACCAATCCAAACAGATAACTGAAATCTTTTATAAGATCAGCGTTCCGTTTAAATAGATAGATATATAGATAGGAACAGGCTGAGAGTGATAGATATGAACAGACTGTGATAGATAGATAGATAGATAGATAGATAGATATGAACAGAATGAGATAGATAGATAGATAGGAAAATAAATGAGTGATAGATAAATAGATAGATAGATAGATAGATAGATAGATAGATAGATAGATAGATATTTCATAATATTTGACATATCTGTGGGGTAAGAGAGCTCTTTATGTAGACGTAGAAATCAAATCTACATGATGTACACTGCCTCTCTCTCTCTCTCCCTCACTCATTCTTTCTCTCCCCCTCTCCCTCTCTCTTCTCTCTACACCCTGTATATATATATATATATATATATAAATGGGGGTGGTGAGGCGTGAACATTTTTCCTAGGGTGGGTGGCTCAGATACTACAGCGAAGTGCCAGGGAATGACACCTTGATAAAAGGCAGGACCCACAGATGCCACATCTATCCGCGGCAGAAGTGCCAATTCGCATGTAAATAATACCATCTCTTTATGGCCATTTTGCTTATCTTGATATAATTTAATGCGCATGTCTGAGCGTATTTATATACGTTTATAAAAGACAGGCACGCCTAAACAAATATTCAACAGTTGTTTATTTGTATGCATTATATATATATATATATATATATATATATATATATATATAAAGAGAGAAAGAGACAGAAACAAACATAGAGACAGAGAAAGAGAGAGAGAGATGGAGGTAGAGAATTTAACCTTTCACACACCACTTCCTTTCATAGCTATTTCAATTTTACAAATAAATAATTTAGTTAACAAATACAATGATAAGGAAGAAAATGGGTCAGGAATTGATGCAAGCATTAACGATAGATAAGGACTATGGTACGTACACGCGTGCGCGCGCTCAAACACACACACACACACATACACACACACACATATATATATATATATATATATATATATATCGGGTGTAACAGCAAAATTGTCTATTTGTTAAATTCAACGTTGAACCTTAGAAATGATTAAAGATATCTTACTGGAATTCTCCGAAGTTTTTAGAACACCATTGGACACTACTTTAAGCAATAAGAATGTATAATTACTTAACAGAGGAATCGGGATGAAATCGATCATAAACACAAATGTCATTTTCATCATTAATTAATCGTAGCTAAGGATCAGAAGCTCATGAAGCAATTGTGTTCCAATATAATATATATATATATATATATATATATATATATATATTATGAAATGGACAAAGTTCGACAATTATTTTAAGATATCTTTATGTTTATACATTCTTTTTATAGATACGAATATTTAAAAAATGCTCTGTTTTTTAATAAACAATATTAATAGCATTTACCGGCTTGAATTCGTTCTCCGACAGGAAACCTGTATCCTATACGGAACCGTCATTTAACTTGACGTGCCTTAACCAATCGAGCTACGGAGAATCGTTCGATTGTCAAGTTTCATTTTTACTGCTTCTCATGGAAGATTGAATTGTTGGAGAAGAAATATTTTCTATGAAAATTTCTCGGACATTCAGGCCGGTAAATGTAAATACTTTTTATTATAAAACAGAGCATTTACTTAAATATTTGTATCTATAAAAAGAATGTATAAACATAAAAATGTCTTAAAATCATTGTCGGACTTTGTCCATTTCATAATGTGTGACGACATTTGTTTACATTTGGATACACTTTGAGCAGATATGAATGTACGTGAGAGATTCATGGAAGATTGTAGTTTAAAAACAGTAAAATCGACCTTGCTAACGGAACACTTCTCTGTGGCCCAATCGGTTATGGCATGTCAGGCTATATGACAGTTCCGTATAGGATACAGGTTCTATTCCTGTCGGTGGAGGAATATTTTCTATGAAAATTTCTCGGACATTCAGGTCGGTAAATGTTATTAATACTGTTTATTATAAACAGAGCATTTACTTAAATATTTGTATCTATAAAAAGAAGGTATAAACATAAAAATGTGTCAATATATATATATTCCTGGATCGTTTTATAACTTATTCGAGATGATCTTCGCTTTCTCTAACCTTTTAACTTTCTGTCCTGGTGTAACAATATATCTCTTAGGTTTCACGAACGATTTCATTTTCAAGTTTTTTTTTTTGCTACTCTTTGAACTGTCATAGCTGAAACTCCTCTCTTAAACGTCTTATGGATTTAGTTGTATCTTTTTTAAATGGTTTCTTTAGCTCTAAGTTGAAATGATGATTGCTCTTGCTGTTGTGACCTCCTCATCCAGTTTTTCTCACTAGTGTTGCCCCTTTTCTAAAACTTATTCACCGTTCTCTGGATGGTTCTTGAATAGACTTTAAAGATGGTAGCCAGTGTATGAATGTTGGAACCATTACTAAAGGCCTTAAATATTGCTCAGTTGAGAAGAGAATGGGGGGTGTTCTCTTTTTATCTGAATAACACAAAGGGTATTACGAAAAATGGCAAAGCTAATTGTCTTATATGAAACCTGGAAAAATATGCTCAATTAGAGTTTTATTAATTATTTAATAAAACTAATTATAATAATTAATAATATTATATATTATAATATTATAATAATTACTAATATTTATATTAGAAATAAAAGTATTATAGAAATAAAATTAAATAAAAAACAGAACCTTGTGGAAAAAGAACATCAGGTTATATGACGGTGGCGTAAAAGATACAGTTTCGATTCCTGTCGGAGGACGCATATTTTTATGACGGTTCACCTATAAAAAAGAATGGATGTCTTTACCATAATTTTTTTCGATATCGATGTCGGATATATATATATATTTTATATATATATATATATAGAGATAAAAAGAGAAGAGCATAGAACATAAAAATCTGTTCTGATACTGGCGATTACGGGAAAAAATAGGTCATTTCAATTAATTTCTTATTAGGAATTACCCACTCATGACAAAAAAATCATTGGAATTTCAGCTTTGAAATATTAAAAATAACACAATCGCTAATGAGAAACTTTATTATACAAACAGATATATAACAGTATGGAAACTGATAACAATTTTGTAATCTTAGATATATAGAGATTGCAATGGGTTGTAAGGAACATAAAGAGACTGCAATGTGTTGAAAGGAGCATATAGAAATTGCAGTGGGTTGTAAGGAGCATATGGACATTGCAATGTGTTGAAAGGAGCATATCGAGATTGCAATGGGTTGTAAGGAGCATATAGAGATTACAATGGGTTGTAAGGAGTATATAGATATTGGAATGGGTTGTAAGAAATATGTAGACAACGAAAAACTATGAAGTTGGAAAAATTTAATAAAAAGTTGGTGAGACAAAATTTCTCGGTATTTTAAAAAAATTAAAAATCACAATGAAATTTATATATATATATATATCTTGATGTTAAGCACTCTAATTACAAAGAATGCTTGCCTTAAAAACGTTTTCTTGACAGTTATACCCAGATTGATTGATTGATTGATTTGTTTGTTTAACAGCATATAGACTCCTTATGGGTCATCTAATGCTGAAATTTAATTTTATTGTGAAATTTGAAGTAATAAAAATATACATCATTTTGCTTTCACAGTTGAATACATGGTAGATGATACTCAGTTTTTCTGCATATACATGTTTGTGTGGACATGATTAATAGAGGCGATGATAAGTATGTTTTCTGTTGTAGTTTTGTTGAAGTTATATTTTGGAATACAGGTTGATTTCTTTAAGAAATTGTAAGATATTATAAAGACTAATGCCATAAAAGAGTTCTTTCATGTTGGTTGTTTGATTTTGTTTAGTGGCATATCAACAACTCTATGGGTTATTTAATGTCGAAATTTAAATATTTTCAGCGCAATTTTATGGCTTCAACTAAACATATTTTGAACGCAACTTTATGCCTCTAACTATAGTTAAATATATTTTGGTCATTTTACTATAAAATGTATTGTTGGTCATTTTACTATAAGTAAAAAGTGCCGCTGCTATTCACCCTGAGCTCCTTCATAAAATCTAAAGAAGAATCTGCAATATTATTCGTCCTGATCTGGTGGCTCAGCTCCAGTCACTTTCCCCCTGCCATAAGGTTGCCTCTCTATGTCTTTTCTATAAATACTTTCATGGTAAATGTTCAAATGAGCCCTTCACTATGGTACCTAGACTTCATGAATTTAAGTGCAGTACTAGACTGGCATCTAGGTCTCATCAATTTACACTTGAGTTGGCTACATGTAGCCGTAAATTCTATGCTGTTTCTTGTCTCGAACTTCCCACTTGTGGAACTCCCTTCTGGCTTTATGCTTTCCAGCAATATTATTAGTCCTGATGTGGTGGCTCAGCTCCAGTCACATTCCCACTGCCATAAAGTTGCCTCCCTGTGCTTTTTCTATAAATACTTCTATCTATTAAAAAAAATATTTCTTCTTTCGCACTTCCCGCTTGTGGAACTCTCTTTTGGCTCCATGCTTTCGAGCCCACTTAAATCTGCAAATATTTAAATGCAATGTCAATCGCAATCTAGTGTCCTGCTGATTAGACTTTTCGCTTTTCTGTTCCTAAATCTTCCACGCCCTCTAACCCATTTAAAGACTCCATTAAAATGTTTCATTGTAACCAGATGCATCGTAATTATATTATATATATATATATATATATAAATATTTCTGAAATTTAAAATGTTCAACCCAATTCTTAGAAATAATTCATCACGACAAAAATCTATAAAAGTATGAAATATAATGTTGCTTATTCTTATGATTGTATTTCCAAAATTAACAATCAACAAACAACATTAAATTCTTACATTGTCCACACATGCACCACACTCTCTCGTAGGTTAACTTGTAACTTGTCAAAATTTAGCGCAGTTCGGGCACATATAGATGGACATATGATAAAGAGATATAAGACAATTTTTTGTTGAAAACACAATATTTTATACAGCACAGAGTGTAAACAAAGATTCCAAATCCTGGTGGCTGTTGTAATAAAAGACAAGCAGCTAACATTGAATAAGGTGTCTTCTTATATAAGAGACTTGATACTACAAACTCACGCACAAAAAAAACATTGTATAAGGTGTCTTTCTCCATACAGAAGCGGATATTGAAGTGAGTTTAAAACACACACATATACCAGAAACACACAAACATTGAATAAAGTGTCTTTCTCCATAGGGTACCGGAAAGTGAAGTGTGTTTAAAACACAGGCATATACCAGAAACAGGCACACAAAAACATAAAATAAGGTGTCTTTCTCCATATGGGACAGGATATTGAAGTGTGTTTAAAAAACACACATATACCACAAACACACACAAATACTTTGCATAAGGTGACTTTCTCCATAGGGTACCGGATATAAGTGTGTTTAAAACACACACACTTACCACAAAGACACACGCAAATATATCGTATAGGTACCGGATATTGAAGTGTGTTTAAAATACACACATACCGCAAACACACAAACACACAAAAATATTGAATAACTTGTCTTTCTTTGCGTTGTTTTCCCTTGTCTCTCTTATCGACCCGTGAGTATCAGATTCCCCAGGCCCTCCTTCCTCATTACGTCTCCCAGAAACTTCAGCTGCCTCTTCCTGATGTTAAGTGTAAGCCTCTTCCTTGTTTGCATCCTCTCTAAGACCTCATCGTTGCTCACACGCTTGGTCCATGATATCCTTAGCATCCTTCTGTAGAATCACATCTATGTTGCCTCGAATCTCTTCTTCATCTTTGAGGAAATCGTCCAACATTCACTGCCATAAAGAAGGGCAGATGTCACGTAACAGTTCAGTATTCTTTTCCTTGTTACCAAAGAAATCCTCCTGTCTCTCAATCCTCTGCTCAGCTTTTGGAATGCGTCCTTGGCCATCCCAATACGTCGGCGGATCTCAGTGTCGCACTTACCGTCTTCTGTCAAAACGATTCCCAGATATTAAACTTCCGTGTCTGCTTAAATCTAGTGTACCCGACCTGCAAATCTCATTTCGGGCTCATCCTTTTACTGATGACCATGAACTCTGTCTTCTTGTAGTTTATGCTTAGTCCTTTCTTCACACTCACTGTTTCTATCTTCTGTAGGAGATTTTGTAATTTCTTTTCCTTGACTGCTATCAATACTGTGTAATCTGCGTATCTCTTGTTGTTAAGGTTGTGGCCGCCAGTTCTAAATTCCTGTAGCGTTTCTAATTCTCCCAGAAGTGCCTCACTGTATAGGTTGAGGTGAGAAAACGCATCCTTGCCTTACGACCCTTTCTATTTTCGTATATTCACTGAACTCATTCCCTTGCGCATGCATGCTGTTTGCTTCTAGTATAGGTTCTCGATTATTCTGATATCCCTCCCGAATGTATCAAGGTTGCTGAGTAGTTCCAGAAGATCCTTGTGGCCTACTTTGTCGAAAGCCTTTGCGTAGTCTAAGAAACATAGGTACACGTCCTTCTGCATCTGTATTGCTCTCTCTGATAACATTCTGAGCATGAATATCGCGTTCCTTGTTCCGGTGTCTTTAACGAACCCGTACTGTTCTTGTCCTAGCTCTGTCCCGATTCTGTTCCGGGCTCTGTTCATCAGAATACGAATGGTGAGTGTTGTCACGTGGTTCATTAGGCTTGTTGTTCAGTGGAGTTCGCATTCGTTTGCATAGCTATGAAGATAGATCCGCTGAGGTCTTCCGGTATATCCCCGCTGTTGTAGATTTAATTTGCTATTTCGGTGATCTTGTGTATGCCAAAGTCATTTAAGGCTATCAGCATTTCCGCTACAATTCCGTCTGGCCCAGCTGCTTTGTTTCTGTCTAATTTGGCAAATGCAGATTTTACTTCGGTTATCAAAATTCCAGGTCCGTCGATAGTTCTGTGTATTGCTGGTTGTTCCCTTTCGTCGTGGAAGAGTTCTTCAATGTACACGTTCCAGCTTTGAAGATTTTTTCTTTCTCTAATGTGAGTGTTCCATCCTTTGATTTTAGGCAGCCTGTTAACGATCATGTCTTCTGTCCTGTTAGCTGTGTTATTTGTTGGTGCATGTTTCTGTTGTTAGTAATAATCAATCTTTCTATTTCTCCACATTTTTCCTTTAGGCATTCTTCTTTAGCTTGCCTGCATTTGGTCATTATTTCATTGTGTAATTTTCTGTACTCTGTTCCGTATCTTGACAGGGTTTCTTGTCGCCTTTCCATCATGTCGAGGATCTCATCAGTCATCCAATCGTTTTTCCTTCTCTAATATAAATGTTCCATCCTTTGATTTTAGACAGTCTGTTGATGAGCATGTCGTCTGTCCTGTTGTCGTATTCGTTTGTGCATGTCTCTTCTGTTGGTAGTACTCAATCTTTCTATTTTTGCACATTTCTCCTTTAGCCATTCTTCTTTAGCTTGTCTGCATTTGGCCCTTATTACATGGTGTAAATTTCTGTATCCCCCCCACCCCGTATGTTGGTAGGGTTTTCTGTCTTCTTTCCATCATGATCGAGGATCTCTTCCGTCATCCAATTGTTTTTCCTTCTTCGTCCTGTCTCCTTTGGATTGATATTCTCTGCTGATGTCACTAAAGCGTTTCTTAGTGCGTCCCATTTTGAGTTTTCAATGTGTGCCTCGTATCTTCTCTTCAAATTGTCCATATATATATATATTTAGGTTACGGTCACTCAGGAGTTTGTTGTATTGTAGTTTGGGTGCTGCATTGGGCTTCTTCAATTTCGGCAGTTTCACTCTTAGTTTACATATCAGAGCGTTGTCTCTCTCTCTCTCTCTCTCTCTCTCTCTCTCTCTCTCTCTCTCCAAACATTTCATTCTGGTCTGGTGGATTTTAAGGCCACGCGGGTTCTTGCATTCCTTTCCACAGATGTATTTCACTTTCGTAATCCGAGTATAATCCTTGGTCGAAAGCCCTTCATCTGTCCTGATGGAGATCTCATTCTCCCCCTATAATCAATTTAGTTTTTAGTTTTTCCTCCTGGACGCCTCCATGTCCATAGTTGTCTCGGATGTTCTTGGAACCATGTGTTGCCTATTAATTGCCAATTCGTTGCGGGTTCCTGCTATATTTCCGGCCCTTTCCCTGCCCTACTTTGGCGTTTAGGTATCCCATGATAATGACGACTTCCTGTGATTTCCATAGACCCCTGTCATTGTCCAGCATGGAGGAGAAAGATTCGATGTCTTCTTCCTTGCTTTGTGCTGTCGGTGCGTAGACTACTATAATAGCCACATTGAAAGGCTTCCCTTTCAGCTTCACAGCCAGAATTCTTTCGGAAAGTTGGTGGAATTATCTAGTATTAGTCCTACTCCTTTGTCGTTCTTTTCACCGCCTGAGTAAATTATACTTTGTCGCTGACAAAATCACCGTTGTTTGGCCATCTTGCTTCACATACGCCTTGGACTGGAAAAGTAAACATATTTGTATTCGAGTAGATGCGTTGTTTTTATTTATTTATTAAATATTATATTTATTTATTTACATCTACCAGCCTGAATATTCCAGAAAACGTGTTAGAAAATACGTGCTCTCCCGTATACTTTTAAATAAATAAATAAAAACAGGGCATCTACTCAAATATGAATACCAAGATAAAATAACGGTTAAACAAATAAATTAATAATATGTTGGATTTAATCTATTTCCTAATATATATATATATATATATATATATATATATATATATATATATATAGAGAGAGAGAGAGAGAGAGGAGATGGTCTGCCGATTGCATATAGCATGAAACAGGTTGTTGCCTCTGGGTGTTGACCAGTTAGATCCAGTGACAGGACCCAAAGAGTGTGAGTTCAATACCTAGTTAAGGCGGTACAGAACTTGGAGAGGGGAATTAACAGGAGATAATTGATAACTGACATCCATTAGACATGGCACGTGGAACTAGA
>CAHIKZ030000055.1:1057500-1062500 GCA_903632075.3 Acanthosepion pharaonis
GGGCTGCCAGGAATCCTTTCAATGAGTCTATCGAAATATTTTCAAATCAATCCGAGGGCTCCAACTACAACTGGAATTGTTGATGTCCTCATGTACCACATTTTTGACATTTCAACATCAAGATCCTTGTATTTTGATAATTTTTCGAAGATTTTCAATGATCTACAGGGACTGCCGGGTCTGGGTAATGTATATACTAATTTCTTGCAGTTTCTTTCCCCTAAAATTTGCACATTTTCCAATGCAGATATTGGCCCACTCTGTCGTGTCGAGGTTTATATTCAGTGGGTGCTAACACTGATTCAAGATGATCAATTGTTTCTGGATATTTATCACAGAATCTGCATTTTGGGTTAATACAGTTCTTCTTCTTCTTCTTCTTCTTCTTCTTCTTCTTCTTCTTCTATCACAGCTATGTTTTCTTCTCCTCTATCACTGCTCTTTGGGCTCTGTCACTGGGTCTAAATAACGCCTTTAGCCACTGTACCATGTGTCTTTGAGTGTGAGTTCAATGCCCGGCTAAGGCGGTGGAGAACTTGGAGAGGAAAATTAACAGGAGATAACTGATAACTGACATCCATTAAAATAATGGGGAACTAGGTCTACCCCGTGGAACTAAAACTGAAGAAGGCCGGGCGTACAACCCACGTTGAGCGACAAAATGAGGACAAGGGTTCAGTTCGACATTCCAACCACAAAACGTTGTAATAAATATGACGTCAAAGATGAGAAGTCCGAGCGTACAACGGCGATATATACTGAAAAAACGTTGTGATAAATATGGCGACAAAGATGAGGACAATAGTCCGAATAATGTAAATAATGTGCATAATACCTCATCTCAGAAAATATAGACAGATACTGAAAGGCCGAAACGTTGTAATAATACCAAAGATGATCTCAAAAGTATAGACAGATCATCTGATCGACCGAAACGTTGTTAATAAATATGGCGTCAAAGATGAGGACAATAGTCCGTAAATAATGTTTACAAATCTCAAAATGATACTGAAAAGGCTGAAACGTTGTAATATATGGCATTAAAAGATCATCCAGTACAAATATCGAAATATAGACAGATACTGAAACGAAACGTTGTAATAAATGACAAAGATGAGGATCCGAATAATGTTGTAACATAATACTTCATCTAATAAATATGGCGTAATAAATATTGCGACAAAGATGAGGACAATAGTCGAATAATGTAAATAATGTAAATCTCAGAAATATGATACTGAAAGGCCGAAACGTTGTAATAAAATATGGCGACAAAGATGAGGACATCATCTTGAAAATAAATTTCATCTCAGAAATATAGACTGATCCCAGCATATATCCGTATGTTTTGTCTATAAATTAGGGGAGGAGATGTTTTTGTCGTCATTCCAAAACGATTCTTTGTTATTTTTAGTCTGGATGTTTTGTTAGGTTTTAGCTTTGTCTTTCTGTGTTCACCCCTTCCTTGCCCAATTTTCGGATCATCAGAATTTTTATATATTTCTGTAAGAAAAACGGAAATAAAGGGGAAAAAATGAGACATTTTGACATTTTGTAGATAAAGAAATTTTTATGTCATGGCGTTTTTTTTTTGTGTTCTCTGTAAATATGTGCTATTGTGGTATATGCAGGATTGAATGGTGATGGATGAGTTCTTGTTGTGAATGAGCAAATTGCAATGAATCTGATTAGCTAGGTCTAGGATAGAAAATGTTGATCAGCCCTACCCTACTCCCCCTTTGGCCTTATACTGCAATTGTTATAGAAATGTAGCAATATGTCATCATTCCAAATTTTGACTCCAATAAATGCATATATAGTTTGGTCATCGGTGTAGCCAGGACCAGCAGTACATACACTAATTTTATATCACGTGTATGATGCGACCCTCTTAAAATTAACTTCAAAATTCGGTCTTCAAAAGTCGTATGATACGCGAGTATATACGATGATTAGCCATTTGACAGAAATGCCTACCAAACAGAATTGACAAAGTTTGCAGTAAACATTAAGACAAGGCAAAAATAATACTAAGCAAGTAGTATATGCAAGACAAAATTAGGTAAAGCAATAGTAAAAAGGCAAAACGAATGACGTTTACACACAAAAAGGGATACAGACAAGTGAGTGAAGCGTTCTGACTTCAAGACAAGAAAGAAAAAGAATTTGATGAATGAAAAAGAGAAGAGTGCTATTTATTTTGTCCCCTGGACTTTTGATTCTTACCGATCTCCCCCCCCCCTCTATTAAATGTCAGATTTCTCAGTTCTCTGTCGTGTGTGAAATATTTCCAGAATCCATTTTTTTCGGGTCTTACATTGTTTCGCTCAGTTAAGTGAGATTTTCTGTCGCTGTCTTAGATTTTTGTGGGTGTCAAATACTAACATAGATATTCTTATATTATAGATATATATTATATTCTTATATATAGATATATATTATATTCTTATATTATAGATATTCTTTCATTGCAAAAAAAAATCTTTGAAGTTTATTTGTTTTTTTTTTTGGGGGGGGAGGTTCCCACCCACTGGAAATTGTACATATTAATTGTATATAAACTTTGAATATACGCTCTTTAGCGCTAGAGGGCGTCGTCAGTGATGTTTTGAATTGGATCATTGGGCAGTTTCGGGTCTTTCAAACATCATACCCTCCCTCACCAAGTCGACCCCCATCAGAACTAGTCAGTTTCCGATGCCCCCCCCCCATCTAAATTAACAGACTTAGAGTGCTGTTCGATAAAAGTGCCTCACCTTATGCTTGGAGATTTGCCAGAACCTAATCAATTCAATGCCAAAAAGGGTTGAAAAGGTTATTCAAAATAAAGGAGGACCCATAGATTATTAAATATTTCGAACTATATTACCTATTATAAATAAATTATACCTCTATTATTCTTTATTTAAAGCTGTTCGGTTATGTTTCTATCGATTAGAATACCTCTAGGTGGTGTAATGGTTAACAAGCTTGTCTCGCTCAGAACTATTGCGACTGAGTAGTGAGTTCGATTCTCACTGGGTACCCCATACTTTCGGCCTTGTGCCACATCTGAGCTACGCTTGGAAAATCGCATCTCGACTTGGCGTAATGGTTAAAGTTTGTCTTACTAGATCAATTACAACTGAGTAGTGAGTTCGATCCTCACTGGGTGCCCCATACTTTCGGCCTTGTGCCACTTCTGGACTTAGAAAATCACTATGTTTCTATTGATTACAAGTTGCAGGAAATAAGCGAATCACTTTTTTTGCATAGAGTTTTTTCCTGAATCTCATTTATATCCAAATTTATAATTATCGATAGAATACCTTAGGGTGAATAAACTTTTTTTTCTAGATGGTCGGGAAGGGATCTTTATATTAGTAAGATTAAAAATTATTTTAACACCAAAAACAATAGACAAAATATATTTTTAGTAAAAAAAAATCAGGTGAGTCACTTTTATCGAACAGCACTGTATATTAAGCAAATCATAATTTTAACATAAACATAAATAATAAATTGTATATATAAATATTACTTAAGGAATTTCATCAAGTGAATGAAGCGTTTTGGTGACTTAGGTGTAACTTGTAGAAGTAAATGAGATGTGGTGAATGGAAA
Organism: Acanthosepion pharaonis; assembly: GCA_903632075.3. NCBI lineage: Eukaryota > Metazoa > Mollusca > Cephalopoda > Sepiida > Sepiidae > Acanthosepion > Acanthosepion pharaonis. The sequence continues at coordinate 1,061,104 of CAHIKZ030000055.1, forward strand.
ATGAACGGATGGGTTAGTGAATGAGACAAGTTAGGTTTAAGTTAAGAAGGGTGAAGATCAGCCCTTCCTCATGACAAGTTTTGTATTTTCATAGGAATAAAAAATATTAATTTCAAACCGACAGGAACCAATATCAAAAGATACCCAAGGAAATTCATCTGCTGCGTCGTCAAATATTTGAGTTTAACAAACTGTTGCAATAACAATCCTGAATATAAATGCAGGTCATTATGTAAAGAAATGAGATGATACAAACGAAAAGAATTGAAATTAAGAAGTGTTCCCCTTTCACTAAAGCAGACTTTAAATATACGAGAGCGTTATCATCTCCACCGACTTCCCTTTCCTTCTTTCTTTCTTTCCTTTTTTTTTTTTTTTTTTTTTTGCTAAAACCAAACAGCTTCACGGATATAACTTTTTTCTTTCGTCTTTAACAATCATAAGAATCAATGCAGGTCAGTATTTAAAGAAGTAAGAGGGTATAAATGAAAACATTAAAATTTGACAAATTTTACCATTTTCCGGAAGCAGAAATGAAACACAAGGAAGCGTTATCACCTCCTCTATCTTCTCTTTTCTTCCTTTCTTTTTTCCTCTCGTTCTTTATTGCGTTCTTTCTTTCTTTCTCTTTCTTTCTTTCTTTCTTTCTTTCTTTTTCTTTCTTTTCTTTCTTTATTGCTTTCTTGCTGTCTTTCTATATTGCTTTCTTTCTTTCTCTTTTCATTGCTTTCTTTCTTTCTTTTTTCCTTATTTCTTTCTTGCTTTCTTTCTTTCTATCTTGCTTGCTTGTTTCGTTAATTTCCTTCTTTCTTTTTATTACATACGCTTTCTTTTTCTCGCTATTTCTTTTTCCTTTCGTCTTTAACAATCGATGCAGGTCAGTATTTAAAGAAGTAAGAGGGTACAAATGAAAACATTAAAAACAAACAAGATTTTTCATTTCACTGAAGCAGACGTTAAATTCAGGATAGCGTTATCGACTCCTCTATTTCTCCTTTCTTTATTTCTTTATTTGTATGTTATTATGCTTTCTTTTTCTCAATAAAACCCTGTCGTATCTATTTTTCTTCCGTCTTTCCTTGCAATCACAACGGAATAGTCCATTATGTGTCTGAGTAATGGCAGGACGTAACGCACGTGCTAATTAACTTAGTAACTAACGAAAAAAGACTCGCACTTATAATGATAGTTCAATCCTCATTAGAAACCCCATACTTGTGATTTATTGATTTCTTATCGATTAACACTTGATTTGATACAAGATCATGCCTTGCTTACAATATCCAGTCATCTATGCTAATGTTAATCAGCTTCGACGTTCTTAACTTCAGCAATCAGATCTGAATCTGGGCTTTCTTAAATTGCTATGTTTTAGTCCTGCCCAGAGCCTAACGTTG
>CAHIKZ030000055.1:1067500-1095000 GCA_903632075.3 Acanthosepion pharaonis
TTCATGTTGAATAATAAAAGATTTATTTATCAAAATTTGAACAAAATATTCGAAGGGATGTCGATTTTAAAATCGATTTTACAAAGCTTCACTACATTCATCAAGTCAGTAGTCCAGCTCCTGCCAGACAGGCTGTAGCATGTCTTGCGTAACATTCTCCAGTGCCTCAGTGATTCTTTTCTTAAGTTTCTCTAGGCTTATAAGAAGAGGGGGATATAGACCTGTCCTTTCACATAGCCCTATAGAGAAAAAAATCACAAGGTGTCAAGTCAGGTGAACATGGTGGCCATTTCAAGAACACATTGTCATTGTCACTGGCGCACCTGATCCATCTTCCTGGTAGATTTTGTTAAAATTTGAGATCATTTGAGCGAGAATTGTCTGTTATTAGACTACAAAACAATGTCAAATTTTTGGGGGGGGAGGGAGGTGGACACCTGTATTTTTGCATTGTCTTGTTCTATATTTTTCACAAATTACTTACACCTTTCATTTCTATTTTATTTATAATTTTCATTATTATTATTATTATTATTATTATTTTCTTTGATTTCTGGCGTTTACACATTTCTTTCCGAATCCCGCCCTGCGACCTAAGGTTAGAAATGGCGTCATGACACTTTCCACTGACAAAAAAAAAAAAAAAAAATTAAATTACATAGATAAAGCCCTTCGTAAAGTGTGGGCTGTACTTGTCAGAACAATTTTTTGTATCTACTTGAGGCATGGACTTCCAGGAATCCCATCAATTAGTCTACTGCAATCTTTTCCAACCAGTCCTAGGGCTCCAACTACAACAGGGATTGTTGATGTTCCCATATGCCACATTTGTATTTTGACAACTTTTTGAATATCTTCAAAGATACATTGCAGTCAGCAGGGACTGCCATGTCAAAAAGGAGGCACCGTTTTTGTTTGTGGTCTTTAATAACAATATCTGGTCGATTGGCCTTGATTGTTCTGTCAGTGTGCATTGTGTAATCCCATAGAATTGTAACAGGTTCAATCTCCGTAACCGTGTCTGGGTGGTGTTCATACCAGTTTCTTTCAGTTTCCTTCCCGTAGAAGTTGCAGATTTTCCAGTGCAGATATTGACCCACTCTGTCATGCCGGGTTTTATATTCAGTGGGTGTCAATATCGTGCAATCTGATAAAAGATGATCAATCGTTTCTGGATACTTATCACAGAATCTGCATTTTGGGCTGACACAATATTTTAGTATATGTGCTTGATAATTCCTAGTTAGCAAGCATTGGTCCGGTGCAGCAAGGATAAAACCTTCAGTTTCAGTTTCAACCCTGCACTACGTAGCCACTGATGGGTACGGGTTTTGTCTACGTCAGCTTGTTTGGTACGGGCAGAGTATTGGCCATGAAGCGGTTTATCTTGCAATCGCTTCTGTATCTGATCTGTTGCATTCGTCTTTGCTGTCATTTTTAGGTATTTTGCAGTTTCAGCCGGTGTATTGTGCTGTAGTTGCATCTCTACGCCCATTTGAAACTCCATTTTGAATTTGTTGGCTTATTATTATTATCATTATTATTATTATTAGTAGTAGTAGTAGTAGTATTTTATTTATTTATTTATTTGTAATAATAATAATGTCCCTACATCCCCACAAAAAAAAAACTGACATCATTTAAAATGTGAATATCTAAGTAACCCCATGTCCCAGGCCAACGAAATTAAATAGTCTTCATGTTGAATAATCAAAATTCAAACAAGATATTCAAAGGGATATAGATTTTATAAGCATTTTCACAAAGCTTCATAAATGTTTTATATGCGCACTACTGGTAACATGTCAAGTTGGTAGTCCATCTCCTACGAAATTCAAATCTTAAATTATATCAGGGAGACCCTGTATTTTAAGGAATGAACAATAATATTTTGAATTTATATAAATAAAAGATTTTGTCGAGAAATGCTGGGAACTTTTGCATCAGCAAAATAACTGTTTATATCTCTGTTGGCATTGTGTTTGTTTGGAGTTAAGTATGGGGCAAGGAAGGGTGAATTATTATGGTATTACGAGCTTTAGCTGACATTGATCATTGGGAAGGCAGTGCTGAGTGGGGTGTGCTTATCATTCTGACACTATCTACCATGAGGGTGGCACGTGTGTTCGCTCGCATGCCTGTACCTGAGCCCCTCCCCATGTCAAGACGCCCCACCTTCCGCCTCCAACATTCTCCTGACGCAAATATATTTAGGTCAGAATGCAAGTCAACACACGATAAAATAATGGCAATTTCATTTCATCTATTAGAAGTACTACAAAACTGAAGAGCCAGGAACAGTATGTAGTACGGACTCATGCGCTCACCCTTTGTGAGCAGTATACATTATGAAGTATTCACTTTCCTCTCCTGTGTTTTAATATTTTTTATAGGTTTTATTATAATTTGATAATTTTATAATATTCTACTTTTTAATTCGAGTCATGTCCTTAAAATAGCCTCGTTAGATCGAAATTTTTATATGTCTGCCCAGCATGTCGCCAAATTCGTTCAGAAATATCTAAACTGTCAGCTGTAGAAAACGGATTTCTCAGATCAATCACTGAAAATGATTTCGAAAGAATCAAGCCTGTGAGTCTTAGAGAGGGCCATCCTTCTTTGAACCTCGTGAATTGGCGCTACACAATCACATACAGAGAACTCTACCAATAACAGAAACCACATATTCTGAAACCTCATCTTGCTGGTACATTCACTATAAATAGATATTTCTACATGTGTTGACTTCACTTTGTGTGTTCACTATTTGCCCATAACTGGGACCCTAACAGGTGCTACCACCTCAGGTCAGAGTGGATCTGGGAACAACAGCAATTAAGAGGTGGTCCCACACTCCACATAACCTCTAGATTAGAGGCCTTGCTGCCAGATGTAGTTTATCGTCATGCCCAGGGCATTCTGATATATTCACAGAATTCTACACATTAAACAATTGGATTTTTTAAAATGTTTTATTAGTTCTTTATAAGAATTTTAAATCTTTGACACAATTCTACTTCATTATTCACATTATTCGGACTATTGTCTTCATCTTTGTCGCCATATTTATCACAACGTTTTGGCCGTTGTACGCGCCGGCCTTCTTCAGGTGGTTGGAAATTAGCAGGAGATAACTGATAACTGACATCCATCAAACATGGCACGTGGAACTAGAACAGTCTACCCCAGTGAGGAAAATAAAGGGTTCAGTTCTAAATTCCAACCAACTGAAGAAGGCCGGAGCGTACAACAACCGAAACGTTGTGATAAATATGGCGACAAAGATTATTTAATATTGCTTCATGTCCTTAAAATAACCTCGTTAGATCGAGATTTTTATATGTCTGCCCAGCATGTCGCCAAATTCGTTCAGAAATATCTAAACTGTCAGCTGTAGAAAACGGATTTCTCAGATCAATCACTGAAAATGGTTTCGAAAGAATCAAGCCTGTGAGTCTTAGAGAGGACCATCCTTCTTTGAACCTCGTGAATTGGCGCTACACAATCACATACAAAGAACTCTACCAATAACAGAAACCACATATTCTGAGGATTTTCAACAACAGAAACAACTAAAATGGATAGCACACACATCTCCAATAGAAAATAATGACATAATCAAGATGTAGACGTTCCACACTACTTTGAACAAAAGGTTAGGAAGGAATCTGCCATCAAAAGTGAAAAGAGTACGTAAAACTTAGTGGACTTGAGAAACATATTTTCCTGAAAAAATTGTTTTAGCCCTATTCCCGGCGTCGACGTGTATATACGTTATTACTGAAAGTGTATTTTACAGACACGGACGAATAAACACGTCCAAAATATAACGTTCAAAAAGGTGGGTTTATAAGTCGATCTTGATTCTTTTTATGCCCTTCTGAGTTTGAAACGAGTTCAATTGTCAACTCATATATCTAGTAGAGGTGTTAGCCACCGCTCAGGTACTTCTAAGTGCCTCAGTTTCTAAGCTACTATATTAAAAACAAATAAAAAAATTTTTTTTTTTCAAAAATAATTGTCAAGGAAGGGGTTAATAGAAAAAGATTTTATACATTTAAAGCGATGGCAGCATTGGCTGCTCGGTTAAGAAATACTGAATGTTTAATTATAAGAAAACGGCTTAATTTCCATTCATTTTATTGAGTATTATATTAAAGTTCTTACTTTTAAAAAATTGCTTTAAAAATTGCTTTCTATATTCCATTTGTATTTGCAAGATTTTCGCCCTTAACGAACGTCTCTTCTTTATTGATCTGTTCAATCGAGTCTTTTCTCTCTCCTTATTTAATATTTATACTTAAAAACCTTTATAAGAAGCTTCATTTCGCTGATTTCTATCCGGAAACTCAGTCAAGGGCTTCCAAGTATCCGTCCTCAATCTGACCACTCCTGAGATTTAAGACGTAAATGGTACGTACTTGAAAGTCAATCCCAAAAGAATTGCAAACTTAGTAAACATACCAATTTGGCCTTCACACTTCACTCTCTGCTTGCAATTATTATATAACTACTGAAGTGATAATAAATATACAGATATTATTATTATTAATAATAATAATAATAATAATAACAGCCCAGACATTGTTATTAAAGACTACAAACAAAAATAAGTGCCTCCTTATTGATATGGCAGTCCCTGCAGAGGGCAATGTATCTTTGAAGATATTCAAAAATCTGTCAAAATACAAGGACCTTGAAATAGAAATCTCCAAAAATGTGGCACATGGGAAAATCAACAATCCCTGTTGTAGCCCTCGGATTGGTTGGAAAAGATTCCAGTAGACTAATTGATGGGATTCCTGGAAGTCCATGCTTTAAAGAAATACAAAAAAAAATGTTCTCACGAGTACAGCCCACGCTTTACGAAGGGTTTTATCTATGTAATTTTTTATTTATTTATTTATTTTTTTTTTTTTTTGTCAGTGGAAAGTGTCATGATGCCATTTCTAAACTTAGGTCTCTGGGCGCGACCCGGAAAGAAATGTGTACACGCCAGAAATCAAAGGAAATACTACTAATACTACTACTACTAATAATAATAATAATAATAATAACAATAATGATTTTTCTCAACTAGTTAGTGAACCAAATTTGGCTGAAATGTAAAAAATTACACATATGGTAATTTCCTACAACCAGACGAATGTGGCAGGTTATCGACCTAGACTAATGAAATTTGATTGTGTGTTTTGTTTGCTTAACGACATATCAACTCTTCATGGGTCATTTAATACCGAAATTGAATTTTCTTCAGAGCACCAGTAATTTATTTTACAAAAATCTATTGCTTGTAATATCTTTCTAATTTTTTTTACAAAACCTTATTGCTGATAATTTTTTTTACTATGAAAATGTGTTGCTGGTACATTCACTACAAATAGATATTTCTACATGTGTTGACTTCACTTTGTGAGTTCACTATTTGCCCATAACTGGGACCCTAACAGATGCTACCACCTCAGCTCAGAGTGGACCTGGGAACAACAGCAATTAAGAGGTGGTTCCACACTCCCCATAACCTCTAGATTAGAGGCCTTGCTGCCAGATGTAGTTTATCGTCATGCCCAGGGCATTCTGATATATTCACAGAATTCTACACACTAAACAATTGGATTTTTTAAAAGGTTTTATGAGTTCTTTATAAGAATTTTAAATCTTTGACACAATTCTAGTTCATTATTTACATTATTCGGACTATTGTCCTCATCTTTGTCGCAATATTTATCACAACGTTTCGGCCGTTGTACGCTCCGGCCTTCTTCAGGTGGTTGGAAATTAGCAGGAGAAAACTGATAACTGACATCCATCAAACATGGCACGTGGAACTAGAACAGTCTACTCTAGTGAGCGAAATAAAGGGTTCATTCAGTTCGACATTCCAACCACCTGAAGAAGGCCGGAGCGTACAACGGCCGAAACGTTGTGATAAATATGGCGGAAAAGATGAGGACAATAGTCCGAATAATGTAAATAATGTACATAATACCTCATCTCAGAAATATAGCCAGACAATTCTAGTTTTTCAGAATTTCCTTTTAATCTTTTTACACATCTTAACTGTACATAAATTTTATCAGCACGTATAGACACATAATTTTATGGAAATTTAAACTACTGTAAACAATCCAATGACGTACAATTAGGCAAAGTTTTGCGGGAAATGTTAGCTACATATCCAATCAGCTCTACCAACAATCACGATCTGTTGACTTGCGATCTCTTCACGTTTCCAGGCTGAAACTTGAAGGCAACTCGTAAAGCAAACAATCAAGCTCAAATAATAATAATAATATTAATAATTTTTTTTTTTTTTTTTCAGACGACAGGAACAATTTCTGGAGCTGTGAGGTAGCATTGGCTGAAAGATGATTATATAACGATAGAAAAAGAGTCACGTATATATATAGTGCAGGCCTTCATGGCAAATGAAATCAAGACCATGATAGACAAAACACAAGAAAGCAAATGCAGGATGTGTGGACAAGTTGGTAAAAGAGTTAGTCACATACTCAGTGAATGCCCCAAGTTGGCATCGGAAAGTATAAGCGGCGACATGACTGGACTGGTAAAAGAATTCATTGCTTTTATTTTTTTTAATCGGTATCACTCCAAGCAAGGTAATAAATCCACTGAGCCACAAGGGGTCACTGGGTGTGGAAGAGTTAGAAAACAGAAACATTGCTAAGGATCAGGAAGTAAGAATAATCAGAGGGACAGAAGATAGCGATTGACGTTGCATTTAAATTTTTGCAGATTAAAGTTGAATTGGAGCCGAAAGGGATACGGTTACATGTAGCCAGCTCACTTGTAAATTGGTGAGACCTCGTCCCCAGTGTAACATTGCGCTTAAATTTGAAAAGTCTCGGCATCACATCGAAGAGCTCATACAAATAATTACCATGAAAGTATTTTATAGAAAAGACAAAGAGAGACAACTTTATGGCGGTGCTTAAACTCGAGTTCAATATAAAGGAAATTTTATGAATATCAGCTAGAATTAGTGGTAGAAAATGTATGATAATGTTTTGTCCCTTCATTGATGTCCCTCCCGGAAGTCTGGATTCCAAACTTCCGGTATGTGGTGCACACATAAGTCGATGGTACTAGGAAAAGTCCATGTGGATGTTACAGTTTTTTGTGTATATATGTGTGTAACTAGTGAGTTAATCAAAATGACTTAATTTCCTTTATAGTCCACCAATAGAAGGTTGACCAAACAGAAGCCGCAGAACATTGTATCCGTCGTGTATAAAGGCGGCCATCTTTGTTTACCCTGCCGGAATGACCAGAGCCAACTTTTCAGGCGAACCTGACAGACGGAAGAACTACGCTCTGCTACTTTGCTGCGATATCCACTGCGAACCTGCACTATGCTTTCCTACTGTCTCCGAATATTCACTGCCAACCTCTGTATTCTATATTCGAAGACGACTGTCATGAATTTGTAACAGTGGAACCTTGCGAGACCGACAGAGTTATTGAACATCCAAAAATAAGATATAATATTGATCATAAAAAGTTTCTCGTGTCTGTTGATAGCTGTGGCAAGCCCTAGAGATCATTATATTTTACAAGTATTAAAAAGTATTGTGAACTATTAAGGGTCGATGGTAGATTTTGAGAGAATGTAGTTGTACCAATTCTCAATGGAACTCTTGGGACAATGACAAAGAATCTTCAAAAACACTTCGGAACATCGGGAACGCATTCGGCATAACCAATTTGTCAAAAAAACAACAACAACAACAAAACAACTATTTTAAGCACAACGTATATCCTGCAGCAAATGCCTACAGTCTGAATTCTTGAAACTTGACAGAGAATAGGTTAAAATCATTTTCGCTGTCTGAAACCAACCCTGTACAAATTTCTATAATAATAATAAGAATATCAACCTAATTAGTCGATGATATGAAAATGACCCTGAAGCAGTCATAGAAAGCAATGAAGTTACTATTCTTTGGGACTTTATCATTCATATTTGTTATGGGATCTTATCCATAATAATAATAATGGACTATTCCATACTTAATAAATACTGCGCCTCAGGAGTAGGCAAGGAGTCTGTCGTTCACTTCTGAACCGACTGTTCGATTGAACTCTCTGCCTTCGGGCGGGGAAGAACCCGAACGAGGCTGTTTAAATCCATTATACTATGCCTATAATAGTTGGAGCCCTGGGTGCAATCCACAAAAGACACAGGAAGACCATTAACAAAATCCCTACCAGAACCTGTTTACAAAACATTCAAAAAATTTCCCTGTAGGGGAGTGCTACTCAAAGTATCGTACGAGTACCGGTGTCTGTACGCGAACCATCGTCTGCTGGTAATCGGAGAGTTCCAGGACAACAAGGAACCAGTAGTCACATTCCACGCCACGGGAGACTGACGGTATATATGACTCGGGTTTTTTTTTATCATTTTCATTTTAGTTTTATATTTATTATGATTACATTTTTCAATTACTCACTCATGTTATAAGTCATTGCTATAAAACTAACAAATGTATCGCAAAGCATTAAACAGAAATATGTATCGCAACTATATTTTTTGTGATGTCAATGAATACTCGTTGTCACTTTCGTAATACTCGTCGTAGTAGAGACTTTGTAATCGCAGATACAACTATAGTGACGCCGTTGAACAATACTGGTGCCAGACGCCTTCGAATACCACTCGCACTAATAGTACTTAATCGATAATACTTGCTCGAACAGTAATCCGTATAGTGATGCAAATAGAGAAATAGTTTAGTGAATAGAGTAGAAAAAAGCGGTCCATATAGTAATAAAGGATAGAGTAGAAATGGTGATCTGTATAGTAATAGAGGACAGAGTAGAAATGGTGATCTGTACAGAAATAGAGGATAGAGTAGAAATGGTGATCTGTATAGAAATAGAGGATAGAGTAGAAATGGTGATCTGTATAGTAATAGAGGATAGAGTAGAAATGGTGATCTGTATAGTAATAGAGGATAGAGTAGACACCGTGATCTGTATAGAAATAGAGTAGAAATGGTGATCTCTATAGAAATAGAGGATAGAGTAGAAATGGTGATCTGTACAGAAATAGAGGATAGAGTAGAAATGGTGATCTGTATAGAAATAGAGGATAGAGTAGAAATGGTGATCTGTATAGAAATAGAGGATAGAGTAGAAATGGTGATCTGTATAGTAATAGAGGATAGAGTAGACACCGTGATCTGTATAGAAATAGAGTAGAAATGGTGACCTGTATAGAAATAGAGGATAGAGTAGAAATGGTGATCTGTATAGTAATAGAGTAGAAATGGTGATCTGTATAGAAATAGAGTAGAAATGGTGACCTGTATAGAAATAGAGGATAGAGTAGAAATGGTGATCTGTATAGAAATAGAGGATAGAGTAGAAATGGTGATCTGTACAGAAATAGAGGATAGAGTAGAAATGGTGATCTGTATAGAAATAGAGTAGAAATGGTGATCTGTATAGAAATGGAGTAGAAATGGTGATCTGTATAGAAATAGAGGATAGAGTAGAAATGGTGATCTGTATAGAAATAGAGGATAGAGTAGAAATGGTGATCTGTATAGAAATAGAGGATAGAGTAGAAATGGTGATCTGTATAGAAAGAGAATAGAAAATAGAAAGAAATAGAGGATAGATAGAAATGATCTGTATAGAAATAGAGGATAGAGTAGAGAAATGGTGATCTGTATAGAAATAGAGGATAGATAGAAATGGTGATCTGTATAGAAATAGAGGATAGAATAGAAATGGTGATCTGTATAGAAAAGGAGAGTAGAAATGGTGATCTGTATAGAAATAGAGGATAGAGTAGAAATGGATGATCTGTATAGAAATAGAGGATAGAGATAGAAATGGTGATCTGTATAGAAATAGAGGATAGAATAGAAATGGTGATCTGTATAGAAATAGAGGATAGAGTAGAAATGGTGATCTGTAGAGTAATAGAGGATAGAGATAGAGAAATGGTGAAATCGTATAGTAATAGGATAGAATAGAAATGGTGATCTGTATAGAAATAGAGGATAGAGTAGAAATGGTGATCTAGAAATAGAGGATAGAGTAGAAATAGATCTGTATAGAAATAGAGGATAGAATAGAAAATGGTGATCTGTATAGAAATAGAAATGGTGATCTGTAGAGATAGAGATAGAAATGGTGATCTGTATAGAAATAGAGGATAGAGTAGAAATGGTGATCTGTATAGAAATAGGATAGAATAGAAATGGTGACCTGTATAGAAATAGAGGATAGAGTAGAAATGGTGATCTGTATAGAAATAGATATATATAGAAAGGATAGAGATAGTAGAAATGGTGATCTGTATAGAAATAGAGATAGTATAGAAATAGATGGATAGAAATGGTGATCTGTATAGAAATAGAGATAGATCAAAAGAGTAGAAATGAGGTGAAATCTGTATAGAAATAGAGGATAGAGTAGAAATGGTGATCTGTATAGAAATAGAGATAGAGTAGAAATGGTGATCTGAAATAGAAAATAGAAATGGTGATCTGTATAGAAAGAAAATAGAAATGGTGAAATGTAATAGAGGATAGTAGAAAATAGAAATAGAGGATAGAGTAGAAATGGTGATCTGTATAGAAATAGAGGATAGAAATGGTGATCTATAGTAAAGGATAGAGTAGAAATGGTGATCTGTATAGGGATAATAGAAATGGTGATAGAGAAAAAATGGTGATCTGTATAGAAATAGAGGATAGAGTAGAAATGGTGATCTGTATAAATAGAGGATAGAGTAGAAATGGTGATCTGTATAGAAATAGAGGATAGAGTAGAAATGGTGATCTGTATGAAATAGAGGAGAGTAGAAATGGTGATCCATATATAAATAGAGGATAGAATAGAAATGGTGATCTATAGTACAGAAGATGATAGAAATGATCTGTATAGAAATAGAATAGAAATGGTGATCTGTATAAATAGAGGATGAGTAGAAATGTACAGAAATAGTAATAGAGGATAGAATAGAAATGGTGATCTGTATAGAAATAGAGGATAGAAATGAAATGGTGATCTGTATAGAAATAGGGGTTTGTGGATCGGATAGATAGAGAATAGAAATGGTGATATAGTAATAGAGATAAATAGAAAGGATATTTTTTTTTAATAGAAATGATGATCTGTATAGAAATAGAGGATAGAATAGATAAGATCCATATAGAAATGGTAGAATAGAAATGGTGATCTGTATAGTAATAGAGGATAGAATAGAAATGGTGATCTGTATAGTAATAGAGGATAGAGTAGAAATGGTGATCTGTATAGAAATAGAGGACAGAAATGGAGAGTAATAGAGGATAGAACAAAATGGTGATCTGTATAGAAATAGAGGATAGAATAGAAATGGTGATCTGTATAGAAATAGAGGATAGAATAGAAATGGTGATCTGTATAGAAATAGAGGATAGAATAGAAATGGATGATGGAAAATGTATAGAAATAGAGGATGGAATAGAAATGGTGATCTGTATAGAAATAGAGGATAGAATAGAAATGATGATCTGTATAGAAATAGAGGATGAAATCTGATTGTATAGAAATAGAGGATAGAGTAGAAATGGTGATCTGTATAGAAATAGAGGATAGAATAGAAATGGTGATCCATATAGTAATAGAGGATAGAATAGAAATGGTGATCTGTATAGAAATAGAGGATAGAGGATAGAATAGAAATGGTGATCTGTATAGTAATAGAGGATGAATAGAAATAGAGATTTTTAAAATAGTAGAAATGGTGATCTGTATAGAAATAGAGGATAGAAAAGAGATCCGTATCTTAGAAAGAGGGTGATACATATATAGTAATAGATATAGAATAGAAATTATGATCTGTATAGAAATAGAGGATAGAATAGAAATGGTGATCTGTATAGAAATAGAGGATAGAGTAGAAATGGTGATCTGTATAGAAATAGAGGATAGAGTAGAAATGGTGATCTGTATAGAAATAGAGGAATAGAGTAATAGAAAGAATAGATGGTGATCTGTATAGAAATAGAGGATAGGATAGAAATGGTGATAGAAATGGTGATCTGTATAGAAATAGAGGATAGAGTAGAAACAGAGGGAATGATCTGTATATGGTAATATAGGATAGAATAGAAAGATCCATATAAAAATAGAGGATAGAATAGAAATGGTGATCTGTATATAGAAATAGAGGATATAGAAAGGTATAGTAATAGAGGATAGAATAGAAATGGTGATCTGTATAGAAATAGAGGATAGAATAGAAATGGTGATCTGTATAGAAATAGAGGATAGAATAGAAATGGTGATCTGTATAGAAATAGAGGGAATAGAACAGGTGAGAAATGGATAGAATAGAAATATAGTAAAAAATAGAGGATAGAGTAGAAATGGTGATCTGTATAGAAATAGAGGATAAAGAAATGGTGATCTGTATAGTAATAGAGGATAAATAGAAAGGATTTAGAATAGGATAAATAGAAATGGTGATCTGTATAGAAATAGAGGATAGAGTAGAAATGGTGATCTGTATAGTAATAAGGATAGAATAGAAATGGTGATCTGTATAGAAATGGAAATGGTGATCTGTATAGTAATGGATAGAATAGAAATGGTGTATAGAAATAGAGGATAGAGTAGAAATGGTGATCTGTATAGAAATAGAGGATAGAATAGAAAGATCCGTATGGTAATAGAGGATGAACAGATTGATCCTGTATAAATAGAGGATAGAATAGAAATGGTGATCTGTATAGAAATAGAGGATAGAGTAGAAATGGTGATCTGTAATAGAAATGGAGAAATAGAAAGAGGATAGAAGTAGAGGATATAGAAATGGTGATCTGTATAGAAATGAATAGAAAGTAATAGAGAGAAATGGTGATCTGTATAGAAATAGAGGATAGAATAGAAATGGTGATCTGTATAGTAATAGAGGATAGAATAGAAATGGTGATCTGTATAGAAATAGAGGATAGAATAGAAATGGTGATCTGTATAGAAATAGAGGATAGAATAGAAATGGTGATCTGTATAGAATAGAGGATAGAATATAGAGAAATGGTGATCTGTATAGAAATAGAGGATAGAGTAGAAATGGTGATCTGTATAGAAATAGAGGATAGAATAGAAATGGTGATCTGTATAGGAAATAGAGGATAGAATAGAAATGGTGATCTGTATAGTAATAGAGGATAGAATAGAAATGGTGATCTGTATAGTAAGAGGATAGAGTAGAAATGGTGATCTGTATAGAAATAGAGGATAGAATAGAAATGGTGATCTGTATAGTAATAGAGGATAGAATAGAAATGGTGATATAGTAAACAGAAATAGAAATGGGATCCATATAGTAATAGAGGATAGAATAGAAAATGGTGATCTGTATAGTAAAAAAGGATAGAATAGAAATGGTGATCCTTATAGTAATAGAGGATAGAATAGAAATGGTGATCTGTATAGAAATAGAGGATAGAATAGAAATGGTGATCTGTATAGTAATAGAGGATAGAATAGAAATGGTGATCTGTATAGAAATAGAGGATAGAAGAAATGGTGATCTGTATAGAAATAGAGGATAGAATAGAAATGGTGATCCGTATAGTAATAGAGGATAGAATAGAAAATAGATATAGTAATAGAGGATAGAATAGAAATGGTGATCTGTATAGAAATAGAGGATAGAATAGAAATGGTGATCTGTATAGAAATAGAGGATAGAGTAGAAATGGTGATCTGTATAGTAATAAATAGAGGATAGAAATAGAGGATAGAATAGAAATGGTGATCTGTATAGAAATAGAGGATAGAGTAGAAATGGTGATCTGTATAGTAATAGAAGTAAAAATAGAGGATAGAAATAGAGGATAGTAGAAATGGTGATCTGTATAGAAATAGAGGATAGAGTAGAAATGGTGATCTGTATAGTAATAGAGGATAGAATAGAAATGGTGAGGTAATAGAGGATAGAATAGAAATGGTGATCTGTATAGAAATAGAGGATAGAGTAGAAATGGTGATCTGTATAGTAATAGAGGATAGAGTAATAGAGGATAGAAATGGTGATCTGTATAGAAATAGAGGATAGAGTAGAAATGGTGATCTGTATAGAAATAGAGGATAGAGTAGAAATGGTGATCTGTATAGTAATAGAGGATAGAGTAGAAATGGTGATCTGTATAGTAATAGAGGATAGAGTAGAAATGGTGATCTGTATAGAAATAGAGGATAGAGTAGAAATGGTGATCTGTATAGAAATAGAGGATAGAGTAGAAATGGTGATCTGTATAGTAATAGAGGATAGAGTATAGTAATAAGGATGGTGAAATCTGTATAGAAATAGAGGATAGAGTAGAAATGGTGATCTGTATAGTAATAGAGGATAGAGTAGAAATGGTGATCTGTATAGTAATAGAGGATAGTAGAAATGATCTGTATAGTAATAGAGGATAGAGAATAGAAATGGTGATCTGTATAGAAATAGAGGATAGAATAGAAATGGTGATCTGTATAGAAATAGAGGATAGAGTAGAAATGGTGATCTGTATAGTAATAGAGGATAGATAGAAATGGTGATCTGTATAGAAATAGAGGATAGAATAGAAATGGTGATCTGTATAGAAATAGAGGATAGATAGAAATGGTGATCTGTATAGAAATAGAGGATAGAGTAGAAATGGTGATCTGTATAGAAATAGAGGATAGAGTAGAAATGGTGATCTGTATAGAAATAGAGTAGAAATGGTGACCTGTATAGAAATAGAGGATAGAGTAGAAATGGTGATCTGTATAGAAATAGAGGATAGAGTAGAAATGGTGATCTGTATAGAAATAGAGGATAGAGTAGAAATGGTGATCTGTATAGTAATAGAGGATAGAGTAGAAATGGTGATCTGTATAGAAATAGAGGAAATGATCTGTATAGAAATAGAGGATAGAGTAGAAATGGTGATCTGTATAGAAATAGAGGGATAGAGAAATGGTGATCTGTATAGTAATAGAGGATAGAGTAGAAATGGTGATCTGTATAGAAATAGAGGATAGAGTAGAAATGGTGATCTGTATAGAAATAGAGGATAGAGTAGAAATGGTGATCTGTATAGTAATAGAGGATAGAGTAGAAATGGTGATCAGTATAATAATAGAGAATAGACTAGAAATGCAGATCAATTAGACGTCACACTACCTTCTATATATGTGTTTCCTCTGCCATGTGGTCTAATTAATTCAATAATGGGATCATCTGTGTTTGCTAACTGGCGATCTATGTTCAAACTTAAGTGCCGCCAGTGGCACTTTATTCTTATATAACACATTTCCATGGAGATATATTTCTAGTTTGTCCTTTAAAAAATTCGCCTGAGTGTAGAACAAAAAAAATAGACAAGTGGATTTTGACCCAAATTTTTAAATTAGCATTTAATTACTTAGATTTACAATCTGTCTGCTACAAGTGAATAATGCTAAGGAAGTTCAATTAATATTTTCTTGGATCATTATTATATAATTATATGGCACAAATTTGGTACCGGTCCCTGGAACACTGGGAAGACTTTTTACGTCAATGATGGCTGCTCTGAATAAGACATCATGTCTACGAGTTTAGTTCAGACAGTTTCAAAATGACCTTGAAACAGGGCATAACTTTAAAAGAATTAAGGGTAGGATTCCAAAATGCAAACCCATGGGACTGTAAGATTTGCTCGCCGATCCCCCAGTTCACTGAGAAAACAAAACTGCCTGTACGCCACATCAGATTGTTTAAAAAGCATTGCTGTAGCGAACGCTGCTCGTCTACTGGGGAGAATATTATCACTACAATAAAAATGTAAACACTGTGTGCGTTAAGTATCACTTAACTTCAGAATTTGTACAAACAGTGTGCATATATTTACTGGTATGTCTTATCTTAAATTTCAGATAATAACTCGATAGAGGATTGTACTTAAGATAAAAGAATAAAATAAAATAAAAGATGACGAATCACAAAAACAGAATATGCTTTCTGATTGACATGGCAGTCCCTGCAGACTGGAATGTATCTTTGAAGATCTTCAAAAAACTATCAAAATAAAAGGAACTTGAAGAGGAAATGTCAAAAATATGACACATGAAGACATCAATAATTCCAGTTGTAGTTGGAGCACTCGGATTGATTGGAAATATTTCTAATACAAACACATATTATCAGGAGAAATACATGTTATATTTATCACTGGGCACTCCATACTTTCGGCTTTGTGCCACATCTAAGCTAAGCTTAGAAAATCGCCACATGATATATTTATTGCATGAATAAAAATCTTATCAACATCAGTTAATACAAATTCTATTGTGAAAAATTAATATTGCATAATAAAATCTGATATAATGTATGAAGAAAATAACTGTACCCAATTTTGACGCAATTGCTATTGTCCTGAAGAGAAGTTGTAAGAATCGAAACCAAGCAAACGGTTCATTGATTAAAATCAGTTAGGATATTCTGGGGCACAAAGGAGACTCGCGGGTACATTATCTCTGATTAAAAGGCTGTGAAAATTAGAGATTCATATTATTAACAATATACAGATAAAAACTGTGGTGTATATACACATGTATATATACCGGCTGTAACAGCAAAACTGTCCAAGTCGTGTAACAGCATAATTGTTCACCCCACAAAATGTTTAATATCTAAAAAATAAAAAACATTAAACTAACTGAGTTTCTTTTTTCCATGTTTTCATATAAGACGCTTAGCCATCTTGACACCATTTGTCGTAAATGAAAAAGTCCTTTGAGTTATTCAGCTAAAAAGGGGACAGGTTAAAAACGTTTTTGTCTTCCCAATTGAGCAATGGTGAGAGGAAAAAGAACATTCAGCCCTTCAGTAATGGTACCAACATTCATACTGTGGCTTCTATATTCAAAGTCCATTCAAGAACCATCAAGAGAATGGTGAAAAAGTTTAAAAAAGAGGGAACAGTAGAGAGGAAAACTGGATCAGGAAGTCACAACAAGAAGAGGGGTCATCATTTCAACTTAGAGCTAAAGAGATTAATTAGAAAAGATCCAACTAAATCCATAAGACATTTAGCACATCATAGGAGTTTCAGCTATAACAGTCCAAAGAACAGTGAAAAAATACTTGAAAATGAAATCGTACATTGTTACTCCAGGATAGAAAGTTAGAAGGTGAGATCATATTGAATAAGTTGGAATATGATCCTGGAATTATATATATATATATATATATATATATATATATGATCGAAATAAAAGTGTAAAATTTAATATTACAAGACATATTAAAACAATATTAAATAATTAAAAAAAACTCAACAACAAGGGGGGGAAGCAAATTAAAAAAATTAAAACAGAGAAATGTACAATAAGAATTTTATTGTACATTTGTAATATTAAATTTTATACTTTTATTTCGATCATTAAATTTTGTACCTACAAAATATCTTTAAATATATATATATATATATATATATATATATATATATATATATATATATATATAGTTAGTTAGTTAGTTAGTTTATGAAAAAACTAGGTAATCCGTATGGATAGACCCAAGGAGGATAAAATCCAGAGAGCTCAATGTAAATCCGGAGCAAATAATTTAAATAAAAACAGACCAATTTAAGGTTCCATGTAATAAATTATTTCACCACACCATATATATATATATACATATATATATATATATATATATATATACCCTTGGGAAAGGTATTAATCCTCTTCTTCTCCCTCCAGTAACTAGCAGGATAGACTGGGTTCTATAGCCTTGGATGGCAACTGGTCTAGGAGAAGGACAACTCTGAATTCAAAACCTGCAGAGGGTTATTTGGAGACCTTGTGGCACATACTGCACCAGGTCTCTGTATTCGGCCCTTCAAAAAGTGTGGATGGTCCTGCGCGAAGCCTTCACCGCTATAATCAAATCATATGTGCTGGTGTCTGGACTGTTGGTTCCTAGGAACTGAGCTGCTTGACCCTCATACGACGGGAAAGACTACTCTATATACATATATGAACATGTAAATATCCACCACACACACACACACACACACATATATATATATATATATATATATATATATATATATATATATATATTAGAACATGTAAATATCCACTACAAAATTGTACATTTTGTTTCAACGTTAAATCAACGTATCTTCAGGTGGCTAACAATGATGGTACTAAACGATTTTATTCAGAATTACGATTAATAAAACACTGATCTTTGGAAAATTTCCATAAAAGTTAAAAAGGATTTATATAAATCCTCTTTCCTGCGAGTCTGTTTTATAAAGTAAGTTTTCTGTCATTCCCACTTATTAATACGAGATATATGGCGACGATTCATCCAAATACACGTGGCAGGACAGGTTTTAGCTGCGAGATTTAGAAATGGGTTGGCTCGCCAGAACATATGCCATGGATATAGCGATCGAGTAGCGAGATGATTGCAACACTTCGTCTGTGGGGAAACGGGTTGTAGGGTGGGAAAATGTACGCACTAATTTTCCTCTTCTTCGTCTTTTTCTTCTTCTTTTCTTCTTTTTCTTTTCTTCCTGTATCACTGCTATATTTCTTCTTCTTCTTCTTCTTCTTCTTCTTCTTCTTCTTCTTCTTCTTCTTCTTCTTCTTCCAATGCTCTTTTGTCACCGTCACTTACGTACTCTGCGACTACTAAGCATGGTTGAACCTCATCGTAAATGGTGTTTTTTTCATAGTCAGCCAATGACATGCCTTCTAGAAAATTTAACAATTCTTACTTCAAGGACAATCATTCAACTAAATATATCGGATACTGAGGAGAGTGCTGGTGCATTGAAAGGACTTGCTGTCGCTTAATCTTCAGGGTAAGTCTCGGATTATTACTGGCATGAACACTCGGTAAGTGAATGAAAAAGGTAATAATTAAGAAGAACAACAACAAAAACAAGAAGAAAAAAAAGAAAGAAAAAAAAGATGTTGTCGAAGATGAAGAGGATATAACATTAACAGAAGAAGAAGAAGAAGAAGAAGAAGAAGAAGAAGAAGAAGAAGAAGAAATAGCAGTTATAGGGGATAAAGAAAAAGAAGAAAATGTACAAGAAAAAGAAGAAAATATAGAAGAAAAAGAAGAAGAAAATATAGCAGCAATAAAGGTAGAAGAAAAAGAAAAAGAAAATATAGCAGTGATAGAAGAAGAAGAAGAAGAAGAAGAAGAAGAAGAAGAAGAAGAAGAAGAAGAAACTTGAATATTAATAATAAACACAAACGTCATCTGAAAGCTGTTTCTCGGGTCAGTGTATCAATATTGACATATTCTACAACTGTCTCAGAGTCACTAGGGTATGGAAGGGGTAGATGCAGACAGACATCCTCCTGGGTGTCATTTCAATATGGCATTCCCCCTCCTACCCCTATATTGCCCAACGCAGTAGGAATTTTAAGTGGAGTTTGACATCCGTCTAAATATTTTTCTGTTGTTGGCAAAGGGGTAGACATGATATGGGCTTGGCCTTCTTCTAGCATATTACATTCGCTCATACATAATATTCAAAGCTCTCTCCCCACCCCCCACTTCTCTCACTCACACGATCCTCACTTTCTCTTTATATATATATATATATATATATATATATATATATATATATTGGGAGAGAGAGAGAGTTGTAGAAATGATTTAAATAAAGAGATACGATCACCCGTATACATGAGCGATTACGTACCCATACAGGTGAGCAAATAACTATTTATTTAATCAATGGTGTAGACAAAGCAGTGCTCAATGTAGTAAATCAGAGCTATAAAGTATGTTGACCATGTTTGCCGTAGTCTCTGAATATGGAATCCAGTGAAGTCCGTAATATCTTCAATATCAGAGGTTGGCAATGAAGATATTTTGGGAGAAAAAAAAACAAAAATGGCTGCCTTTATACACGTCGGATTGAATATTTTGAGCTTTCTGATTGGTTAACCCTTCTCTTGGTGGACTATAAAATGAGTCAGCTCATTTTGGCTAGCTTACTAGTACAAAAACTACCCAAAAATTCCAACAAAGTATATATTAATAATTACACATGTACCTCCGTTTAAAGTGGGATTCAGAGTTTCATAGCTTTAGCAATCATCAGGTACAAAAAGTTACGTACTGTTCAATACAGTTGGGGTTTTTTTTGTGTTTTTTTTTAATTTCTGAGTCTCATGGGAGCAACGCCATATTGTGTGTGGATTCACATTTCAAGATTATTATAAATAAAATATATTATTGGAGAATAAATTCAAAACATATAGTGTTGATAGGTAGATATCGAAAAATAAACTGAGTTATTAATATTAAAAAGAGATATTTATCCGTTGTGCATTGAGTCAACGGATAAGATTATTTCAATAAGAACTAAAAAAAAGTTGGTAGTTACCAAGTAAAAAGCGTGGGTATGTAAAGAAGAATATAAGAAAATAGAAAGAAAAATTTAAGCAATAATAAAAAATAATAATACGAGCTAAAAAAGAAACGCCGGGTTAAAAACAGTTCAGATGTTGTAAGGAATGCAACTAGAAATGGAAACCAAAAAACAAAAAAAAATTAAATATTTGTGGCAGGTCATTTAGGGTATTGCAGAGAAGATAGGATAACTGCTCTAGCCAGCATCGAAATATTTGAGATTTTCTTCTATCGCTGCAAGTAATCATAAGCTCATTATCTGTCTATATTTCTGAGATGAGGTATTATGTACATTATTTACATTATTCGGACTATTGTCCTTATCTTTGTCGCCATATTTATCACAACGTTTCAACCTTTCAGTATCTGTCGATATTTCTGAGATGAGGTATTATGTACACTATTTACATTATTCGGACTATTTTCCTCATCTTTGTCGCCATATTTATCACAACGTTTCGGCCTTTCAGTATCTGTCGATATTTCTGAGATGAGGTATTATGTACACTATTTATATTATTCGAACTATTGTCCTCATCTTTGTCGCCATATTTATCACAACGTTTCGGCCTTATCCACAGTGCCATGTGTCCTCAAGGAGGTGAATTAACAGGAGATAACTGACATCCATTAGACATGGCACGTGGAACTAGAACAGTCTACCCCAGCGAGCGAAATAAAGGGTTCAATTTGACATTCCAACCACCTGAAGAAGGCCGGAGCGTACAACGGCCGAAACGTTGTGATAAATATGTCAACACAGATGAGGACAATAGAATGAATAATGTAAATAGTAAAAAATAAACAAGCTGGCTGATGATATTGAGGAGACTGATGGGTCTGTTCCGGGGTTGATATTTTTAAGGAGTGCCACTGGAATTGTCCGGATCGGTGGCTTTCTTAGGGTCAACGCCTTAGATAACTCTACAGACTTGTGTTGTCACAGTAATATTTTTGAGATTGTGCTCAGTGAGACGTGGACACTTGGGGAGGG
This sequence comes from Acanthosepion pharaonis, assembly GCA_903632075.3. Classification (NCBI taxonomy): domain Eukaryota; kingdom Metazoa; phylum Mollusca; class Cephalopoda; order Sepiida; family Sepiidae; genus Acanthosepion; species Acanthosepion pharaonis. The sequence continues at coordinate 1,088,932 of CAHIKZ030000055.1, forward strand.
GATTAACTCTATCAACGTAGAGTTTGAGTCAAAGATTCAGGCGAAGAGGTTAGCCTTGTCTGTCGAAGAAGATATAACCCCGAGGCCATTTATAGCTAAGCGCACACCCGTTTTACCTATTTTCATGATTTAGTTGGTAATCTTCCAGAATTCAATGGATCCAACTCTTTTCAACCTTGGTCTGGACTGCTCGGGCATAGCTGCAACTTGGCGTTTTGCAGAACGTTTTTGCAGCGATTACATGCAGTTCTGAACACAGTGAGAGCCGAAGTATATCGCTCCTTGCGATATTGAAGTAGTAGTTTCGGTGACCTATAGCTGCAGGACACCCAGGGGTGAACTAAAGTTGGCAGTTTGCTTTTTTGCTGGAATTTGTCTTTAGTGGAGGAGGGTATAAAGAAAGAATCCAATCAGTGACAAGAGCAGCAGTTTTGGCGACGGCATTGTTGAAAAGGTTTGGGGGGGTTCCATCATGTAGGACCGAAAGCTGTTTCAGTCTACCTTCGCACACATCAGGAGATGCCTTAAGTTTGGCATCAATCTTGACACTGATTCGGGAATGGCTTGATGTGCCTTGGTTTGACGGGTAAAACTCAAACTTTTGCATTTATCAGGGCAGGGATTTCGCCTAATGTCCAATCGCGTCCGGGACACGTGCAGGTTCTTCGATGATCTGAGTTAGTTCATAGGCGACAGAGAAGTCTCGCCAATATCATATGATTTGTTGGCGTGGACGAGCTATTCTTTATGGGGGATATTGAAGTCACCACAGATACGAAAGCTGGCCGAGGGAAATTGAGTGAGGATATTATCAATCTTTTCTGATATTCGATCGAAGATTACCGCCTCTTCGTCCTGTGGGCGATAGAGAGCAAAAAAGAATGTGGTAAGTACTACGCGGAAGCACATCTAAGGGAGATCAGGGTCCTCGTTTTTTTTTCGTCCCTGACACAGGGAAACTCGTCCTTGATGTTGGCTCCGAGTCCGTGGCCGTGACGATTTAGGTGGTCATGTTTTGCTATCAGGTGAGCAGCCCGAGACTATGAGCTCCTCTAGTGCGCTTGAGACGTTGATACCGTTTTCAGAAAGTAACAGGACGCCCGGTTTGGACTGAAGAAGATGGTATTCCACTCCTGGAAAGTTGAAACCTAGACTCCTCACGGTTTTGTAGGATATGGTATACGTGGGGGTCTACTTTTTACGTTGGCTTTACTAATTTTGATTGGTTTCAAGTGTGTATTGCTTGGTGGAAGACTAGTAGGCAGAGAGGCAGACACACCCATAGGAGTTGCATGTATAAATAACCCGGAGGGGATCGTGCAAAGATACTGCCATAGCAGTACCCTTCGCCATAGCATCGTGAGGCCTCTACCGCAGACTATTGCACGCCCCAGAAACCATTCACTAAATGGCAGTCGGGGGTTTCTTATTTACTCCACAACAGTCTTTCTTTATCTCTCTTTCTTTTTCTTCTTCTCGCCCAACGCAGACTCTCTCTCTCTCTCTCTTTGGGGGGGTTACTCTTTTGTCTTCTGTCTTTCTTTATCGCTCTCTCTTTTTCTTCATCTTCTCCTGGCTCAATGCAGACTCTTTCTCTCTCTCTCTTCCTCTCTCACCTCCTCTCTCTTTCACATACACACACTCTCCCTTTCCTTCTTTCTCTCTCTCTCTCGCTCTCTCTCTGACAATCTTTAGGGTGATTTTCTTTCAATTTCTGCACTCCACCGAAACACTGACATCCACATTCTAGAAAAAAAATTATTTTAATTTTTGACGGCTATATCCAATTTGCACTGTTCCCAGTGGATCACTTTCTCCACCCAATCATGCCTACTTCTGTACTCCACCCGAGCCACGTTATTGCCATTGTTTATATAATTGGATATGATTGTTTTAAAATTGTTATTATTATTGTAGTTTTTGTGGTTGTCTACTTAATTATTATTATTATTATTATTATTATTATTATTCCACCTCTTCCTTCTTCTTCTTCTTCTTCTTCGCTTCCTCCATCACTTCTTCTACTTCCTCTCTTCCTCCTCCTCTTCATGTTTAGTTTTGTAGTTGTCTACTCAAATATTATTGTTATTATTATTATTATTATTATTATTATTATTATTATTCTTCTTCCTTTCTTCTTCTTCTTCTTTTCTTCTTCTTTCTTCCTCCTCTGCCTCCTCTCCTTCTTCACCTTCTCCTCCTACTTCTCTTTCTTCTTCTTCTTCTTCTTCCTCTCTGCCTCCTCTCCCTTCTTCACCTTCTCCTCCTACTTCTCTTTCTTCTTCTTCTTCTTCTTCTTCCTCTCTGCCTCCTCTCCCTTCTTCACCTTCTCCTCCTACTTCTCTTTCTTCTTCTTCTTCTTCTTCCTCTCTGCCTCCTCTCCCTTCTTCACCTTCTCCTCCTACTTCTTCTTCTTCTTCTTCTTCTTCTTCATCCCATTCTACTCTTTCTTCTCTGCCTCCTCTTTCTTCTTCTCTTTTTTCCTCCTACTCCTTCTCTTCCTTTTTCTTATGTCCTGCAGTTTTTTTTATACTCTCCAGCAAGGTTTTAGTACTTTATTTTTTTCTTGCCTTCTTTATTTTTGTTAATTATTTTTAGGGTTGCTATCATTCATTCGTTTGATTTCCCACCAGCAATCAACAATGGCTTTCAACGGCGATCAGGTGACAGTAAATCTCATCAATATTCCACCATTCTCCGCAGTAAATGTCAGCTATTATTATTATTATTATTATGTTGGTGTCGGACATTGACATAGCCAATGGAAATTCTTGCTGCTAGATGCAGTTTATCGTCATACCCAGTACTATCATTTTGTATGGGTAAATTTATATTCAATCTGCATATCACCACCATTTTGTCAGCCATTATAGAAATCTATATGAATGATGATATCTCATTTGCCAACATCCGTGGAATTTCCAAAATTCGAAAAAAATATTATTATTATTATTATTAGCATAATACCCGTAAAAAATGAGGTGATTAATTACGCATGGATTGGCACTTATAAGAAATATATATTTGAAAAATTCTTATTTTGAGGTGTTTTATTGGTCAGACAGCGTTAACAGAAATAAAATTGACTCTTCTGGCTAAGATCCGTGTAGTACCTGTGCGTTTTATCCCGGATCAAAATGTTATCTCGAATTCACTGCCGAGTATCAATGTAATATATGGGCATTCTATCTGACTTAAGTAACTGCTAGTTCATTTTACAGCGTTGGTCAATTCAGTCAGACGTTCGAATTATCAGGATTCACTTCTTAATATCAAACATATGTTTACATTAGCGCCCCAAACACTGTAGAAATAAAGAAATATACAGAAAAAGTCGCATTATTATTATTATTATTATCATCATCAAATGCCTATTCATTTTTGTTAAATTTACCGAGACGTTTATTTATGCTTACGAAAAATGTTGAAAGCAATCGATAAAAATTTTACGGGATTTATCGAATGTAAGGCCGGTTCTGGCTGCCCGGAGTTTGCCGAAGTGAGGGTCACGGTGTTCCACGTGTCATCTGAACAATGACAACAAAACCAGTGTTTATATCAAAGCCGAGGTTTTCAAATAAGTGCCACAGGCGGACTTGAATAAAAGCTGCCAGGTTACGTGACAACGAGCTCTGTTCGTTTAATTTATGATCGTGACAAATCGTAAACGTGTCTGTGTGCACTGTTTCGCTTTAGACATCCCAGCCAAGTAATAGACTCGACACCTTGTATCATAATAAAGCGATTTCTTTTCAAACCAAAATACTGGAGAAGGCCACAATAAATAAATATAAATAAAATAAAAATAAGACGAATATTCTTTTGAGCTGTTTAACACCGCCTTACGCTGCTTCAATAAATATTAAAAATCTAAACGAATACGAAATGTTAAAATAATCATGAATGCTGGTATTTTATATTGAATCAATGATTTCAGTGTTAAAAACACAAGATTTATTTACCTCAGCTTAGCTTCAAGTACTATTCAGCGAAAGTCGTCGAGATTATGTGGGGTGGCCAAACTTACTTAGTGTAGATATTTACTCAACCCCCACGAGGTCAGGTTGTGACACAAGGTCGGTTTAATGTGGGGAGCCCGAGCGCGTACACCCGGGCAAGGAACAAAAATTCCCCGAGCCTCCGCAAACGTCGGTTACGCTGGCCTCGACGCATGCACCGATCCTTCTCTATAGTGTAATGAGAAGACGTGGCCTCGGGCAAATGTTCCCCAGGGCCGGCATCTCTCAGTATAATTTTCCTCAATTGCGATTCTGTCCTTTGACGGAGTCGTCCCTGAGTGCACTCTGCCCAAAGACAGAGACGCAACTAAGAGATGGTCAATCGACGCGAAATTACTCAAAAAGAGTAATTTGCACGCATCGATTTTCCAAGCGTAGCTTAGATGTGGCACAAGGTCGGAAGTAAGGGGCACCCAGTGAGGATTAAACTCACTACTCAGTCGTAATTGGTTCTAGCGAAACAACTAACCATTACACCACCTCGAGGTGCCCAAACTTAGTGTAAGTACCACATACGACAAATTTCAGGTACCTGGGAGCCGCAAGACATGAAATTAGGATTTAAATTTTTAAATATCTTTAGTAAACATGAACATTTCACGGCATCTGTTCCGACGAGCTGCTTTCGCTGTGTTCCCAGACTGCATGAATTTCAGCGACCCTCCGGGCTGGCATCTCGGCCCCACCCTTTCACTGTCGAAACGGTTAAATGTATCCGTCTCTTCTATTCGAACAGCTTCTCCTCTCGCATTTACCGTCCGCGAAACTCCCTTTCTCATGCTTGCTTCCCTGATAAATATAATTTTCAAATATTCAAATGTAATGTCAATCGACATCTTCTGATACCTTCATCTTGTACCCCGTCCTTCTCTATATCTTTCCCTCAAACACGCCTCTTTACTCTTGCTCTCAATCCTCTGTTACCCCTTGCGTGCTAGTGGTACTCCCAACTTGCTTGGGGTGAATTGCTTTAAAAAACAAAAATCCAGCGGAGTTCATACCCAGTAAATATAAAGCTTTGAATTTTTTTTTCTTATTTACCTTTTTATATTAACGGTGATGAAAAAAAAGGGAGCTTAGCCAAGATATTTCCACGAACCGCATATTGAAGATCAATGAGTTGCACGTGGCTCGCGAGCCGCCGTTTGGCCGACCGTCTTATATTTGTTCAGCAGAAAGTGAAATTGTTGTAGAGTAGGGCTCGTCGTACTTCCTGCTCTTCCGTCATACTTACCTGACACAGGGATCTATCCCTGTGCTGGTGCTATCCCGACTACGACTTGCTTGGACCGGCTCTGACCAGCTTGGACCAGCTATAACAAGCCACGACCAGCTATGACTAGATTAGACCCGCTCTGACCAGCTATGACCAGCTAAGACCAGCTATGACTAGCTTGGACCCGCTCTGACCAGCTTGGACAAGCTATGACCAGCTAAGACCAGCTATGACTAGCTTAGACCAGCTCCGACCAGCTTGGACAAGCTATGACCAGCTAAGACCAGCTAAGACCAGCTATGACTAGCTTAGACCAGCTATGACTAGCTTAGACCAGCTCTGACCAGCTTGGACAAGCAATGACCAGCTAAGACCAGCTATGACTAGCTTAGACCAGCTCTGACCAGCTTGGACAAGCTATGACCAGCTAAGACCAGCTATGACTAGCTTAGACCCGCTCTGACCAGCTTGGACAAGCTATGACCAGCTAAGACCAGCTATGACTAGCTTAGACCAGCTCCGACCAGCTTGGACAAGCTATGATCAGCTAAGACCAGCTATGACCAGCTAAGACCATCACTGACCAGCTTGGACAAACTATGACCAGCTAAGACCAGCTTGGACCAGCGGCCCGAGTGAAAACACCTGGGTCCCCACGTTAAAAACTGACCTTGTGTCATAACCTGACTCAGTGGGGGTTCAAGTAAATCTCTACTTCTTGCTCTTCCCTACTACTGTGGCAATTTTCTGCTACTTATCAATACGGAAAATACAAGTATGGACTGGATATAAGGAAAATGGACTGAAAATATATTTAAAAAATACTTCCGTTGT
>CAHIKZ030000055.1:1100000-1157500 GCA_903632075.3 Acanthosepion pharaonis
TAAAGTGGTTTGTTTTTTATTTAAATTATTTGCTCTGAATTTACATTGAGCTCTCCTCCTTGGGTCTACCCATACGGATTAACTAGTTTTTCATAAACTATATATATATATATATATATATATATATATATATATATATATATTACAGGTAATCGATCCATTAATATATAATCCGGGTTAATCCCTGTAATGTTAATTATTAAAACTGATCCACAGAGAGCTCGATGTATTTATTATAACAGAGCATATGTATTTTTTTACAGCAAAAACAAAAAAAAAAATTACCTCAACATAGAGATAATCTATTTCATGCCGTTCTATACGCGGCTATCATCAACCCTCCAGCTTGGAATAGACTATATTATGTTGAGGAATAGTATATATATATATATATACTATATTATATATATATATATATATTTATATATATATATATATATATATATATATATATATATATATATATATATATATATATAATCATTTCACATGAAGGAAGAGATGACAGCCACTAAAATACAAAGGGCTTAATGAGAGCGAAAGAAAGAGAGAGGATAATAAAAACAGATTTCAAAGAGACAGAAGACTAATTTTATTGGCATGAAAATTTTAAAGATTGTCCTTTGACAGGAAAAGAGCAAATCAGAAGAGAGTTCCACAGACGAGAATAACGGGATTTGGAACCAATTGCATAGAACTTGCTGGACATGTAGAAATGTTAGCAATGAAATCATGAAGCCTAGCAGCCAATGTAGTATTAGGTTTAAATTCATGTTGTCTATGTACCAAAGAGTAACGAACAATATATATATGTGTGTGTGTGTGTGTGTAGATAGATAGATAGATAGATAGATAGATAGATAGATAGATAGATAGATAGATAGATAGATATCGGAAGAACAGAGATAGATAGATAGATAGATAGATAGATAGATAGATAGATAGATAGATAGATAGATAGATACGAAAGAACGGAGATAGATAGATAGATAGATAGATAGATAGATAGATAGATAGATAGATAGATAGATATCGGAAGAATAGAGATAGATAGATAGATAGATAGATAGATAGATAGATAGATAGATATCGGAAGAACAGAGATAGAGATAGATAGATAGATAGATAGATAGATAGATAGATAGATAAATAGATAGATATCGAAAGAACGGATATATAGATAGATAGATAGATAGATAGATAGATAGATAGATAGATAGATAGATAGATAGATATTAAAAGACTGATTAAATTTAAAATCAACAAGAGTCATGCCGCACTTTCTCTCGAGGCAACATATTAGCAAGAAATTCATGATAAATGGACCTTCTGAAAAGAGAGGTATCAACACTGTACGATCAATATCGTTTTCGTACCTCAATAAAATCTTCTGAGTAAGTGCAACTACGTATTTACCAGGTATTGTATATAGGTCACTGAGGGATTAAACGAAGGAGTTATGGTGGAAACCGACCCTTTCCTGATATTTTGCTTAGGGCTAATACATTAGCTAATGTAGCGTTGATTTTCAGGTTAAAATCGTGTTTGGAAAATAAAACATTCCTATAACTCTAGATACATACATAAAAAAATTCTATATATTCAGTTAAAAGTAAAAAAAAAAAAAAAATCCTTAGTAATGGCTAACATTATAGCTGGAAACACTTGGAAATACAGAACATTCGGACGATTTCTAGTGGGTTGGTGCATAATTATCAGGCGTTTTTGAACAATATTTATTATGAAAAAGGAACGTAACACTTCAACAATAACATTTTTAAATGGCTATGATTATCGACGCGCATTTTTTAACCTGAAAATAAAATAAGTTTTATTTAAAAAAGTAAACAAAACAATTTTTATTAACAAATACGCCTGATAATTATGCACCAATCCAACATCATTTTTGTCCAGAAAAGAAAATTATAAGAACACATGAAAAGTTAAATAAAAACCTTAACTATTTGTCTACATTTCTGAGATGAGGTATTATGTACACTATTAGGACTATCGTCCTCATCTTTGTGGCCATATTTATTACAATGTTTCGGCCGGCCTTCTACAGGTGGTTGGAATGTCGAACTAAACCCTTTATTTCGCTCACTGGTGTAGACTGTTTTAGTTCCACATGCCACGTTTAATGGATGTCAGTTATCAGTTATCTCCTGTTAATTCCACTGCCTTAACCGGGTATTGAACTCACACTCCTGTCACTGGATCTAACCAACGCCTTTACCCACAGTTCCATGTTCTTAAGGACATATGTGTATGAATTTCTGGAACTTATAAGCCTAATGTCTTCTGCAACCATTTTTATCAGTGCAATTTTTGCTGTTAAGATTGCATTTTTTTTTTACCAGAGCTCATATTGCAATTTTCGTTGTTATTATTGCTTTTCTCTGGCACTACTTATTACTGGATTCCCATATTATATTAAAATTAACCGCAGTTCCTTTCTAGTTGTTTTAAATGAAATGCATTTTTTTGAAATATTCTAACAAATTTCGTTACGATTCATTTCTTCACGGCCATTTAAAATCTTCAAAAATCTGAATCCTGTTCTTTTATTGCCCTTATCCTCACTTCTCTTCTCTCAAGTCTTCTCATTCACTTTCACACATTATAAGCCCCTAAGACCCCTACCCACGCGTCGTAGTGACATTTTCGACTTGTTTGGGGTGAAATGATTAAAAAAAAAATACAACTTTATTGTGTTCCCACATGTCAAATAAACAAAAAAAAATCACATAGATCAAACATTTTATTAAGATTTCAGCTCCAAACATACTTGATAAATGCGAAGGTTATGAACTTGTTGATTCAGTTTATATATTCAATATAAGACACTTAATTGCCTATATGCCCGTTCATATCTATCTATCTATCTATCTATCTATCTATCTATCTATCTATCTATCTATCTATCTATTTCAGGCTCTTCATTATCTATCTATCTCAGTCTGTTGATATCTATCTATTTCAGCCTGTTTAATATCTATCTATCTTTGGATTTCAGCCTGTTCATGATCTATCTATCTATGTATCTATAGATAACTCACTTGATAAATTTATTGTGCTCCCACATGTAAACTAAAAAAAAAAAAAAGAACGAAAAATATACAAACAACACTTTTGTCATCACTCAGTACGTCTATTCTCCTTAATCTCGTTCACGGATATTCTAACAGCAATTTAACTTTGAAAAAATCCAGATGACGTACACCTGAACTAATGAAGGTCACACAGTCCTCACGCTCACTTAATAACGCAACACTGCCGACTGAGTAAACGCCGGAGAGTGTATCGTTTCACCAATTGCTTGCCAAGTTGCATCAAGTGCGCGCAACCGGTCCTCGACTGGATATGATTCAGGCAGATGTTGTGTTATGCTAGGTAACCAGCGACATTTCTACCCTGGGCAGAGGTGCTCAAGGGAATAAATGAATATCTTTTTATATGACGAATAGGAAAAAGAGGAAAAAACGATTACAGGTTTGGGTGTGGAAAGGTCGGGTAGAAATACATCATTAATGGCACTTAAAATCATTTGACATCTTTGAAATAAAAATGTCAATAATAAATAAGCATGTCGATATAGTGTAAGCCCACGCACACACATACATGCATGTATTTATATAAATATAACTTAAGTAGGTGAAGGTTTATAATGTAAAACAGGTGACACCGTTTATACATGTTCGTAGGTGGAAAGGAGTGTGCAGTGGATTATAAGAGGAAGCTTGAAAGATTGACGAGGAGAGAAAAAAGTGAGGCCCGAAGGAATTGAGATAGATATATAGATATATAAAAGATAGGTAATTATCTAACTACCTAACGAGATAGATATACAAGGAGTGGGTGAGATAGATAGATAGATAGATAGATAGATAGATAGATAGATAGATAGATAGATAGATAGAATAGACTGAGATAGATAGATAGATAGATAGATAGATAGATAGATAGATAGATAGATATGAAAAGGACTGAGATAGATAGATAGATAGATAGATAGATAGATAGATAGATAGATAGATATGAATGGAGATATTGGCAATTAAGTGTCATATTGAATATATAAACTAAATCAACAAGCTCATAACCTCCCCATTCATCAATTGAATTTGGGGCTGAAATCTTAATAAAAGTTTGGATCTCTGTGATTTATATGGAAGTATTGTATTAAATATTGAATTAAAGGATTGGATTAAAGGATTATTATGGAAGGATTGGAGTAAATGCTTTGACAAAGAAGGAGACCATGTTGAGAAAGATATATTTCGGTGTAAAATAAAAACCTTAAGATTATTTCATTTAGGCATTTTTTAAAGAAATTTTTTATTTCAATCTCTCCTAAAACCGTTAATTTCTCTCGTATTTAAATTTAATTCTTCGTTTTTATTTACGCTCTTGCATCCCCACATATCTATCTATCGGAGATATATCTTTTTATCTATCTGATATCTATCATATAATAAATTATCTATCTATCTATCTATCTATCTGTGTCTGTGTCGGTGATGGACTCGGTTTCATGTTTCATGTAAGGAAAAATATAATTACATTATTGAGATTCAGACTAATATCTTCATCTTTGTTGTTATTATCACAAAACTTCGGCCGACTCTGGAGATGTTGTGGTTATATCAAGAAAGATGAGGAATTTAACCTGAAACTCAATAATACAAATAAGCACCCCATATATATATATATATATATATATATATATATATATATATATACTGACAGCCATTTTTTCGTTTCATTTCATTTTTGGAAGTGCTATCTGATGATCCGGCGTCCTTTAAAAGGGCTCTGGTGAAATAAATTATTATAATGGTACCTTAAAGTGGTGTTTTTTTTTATATATATATATATATATATATATATATATATATTACATATATATATATATATTTTTTTTTTCAGGTGGAGCTCTATATCATAGACAGTGCAAGAATATAATATAAAAGGCCCAAACATTAATATTCCATGGTTATAATTTATTATATTGGAATCGAACGAATTCATCAGACCTACAGATTCAAAAAGAAAACAGAAAATATATCTCCGGGTTGAAATAACAAAATTTATGTGACAGTGCATATGTGGGAGTGGGAAACAAGAGCGTAAATAAAAACGAAGAATAATAAAATTTAAATACGAGAGAAATTAACGGTTTTAAGGAGTGAGATTGAAATAAAAACAATTTCTTTAAAATGTTATTCCTTACCTTCACATTAGCTTCTTTCCTATTCTTCGTTCGATGAACTGGGTCGTTATTACGATTCCAGTGAAATAAATTATAACAATGAAATATTAATGTTTGAGCCGTATACATCACACACACACACACACACACACACACACATATATATATATATATATATGTTGTTGTTCTTGGACTTCTTGTTTTGTATCTGTCTATATTTCTGAGGTGAGGTATTATGTACAATATTTACATTGCTCGTACTATCATCCTCATCTTTGTTGCCATATTAATCACAACGTTTCGACCGTTGTACGCTCCGGCCTTCTTCAGGCAGTTGGAATGTCGAACTGAACCCTTTATTTCGCTCACTGGGGTAGACTGTTCTAGTTCCACGTGCCATGCCTAATGGATGTCAGTTATCATTTATCTCCTGGTAATTCCCCTCTCCAAGTTCTCCACCGCCTTAACCAGGTATTGAACTCACACTCTTTGAGTCCTGTCACCGGATCTAACTAACGCCTTTATCCCCTGTGCCCTGTTGTACAATTGTACCATCCACAGCATATCATCCAAAGTCTCTTCACCAAAGTGGCGGCACGTGAAAAGAAGCTGTCCGAATGTAACTTCGTCCTTACTAATGGAATATAAAAGGAATGGAGACACTTGGCATCGCAAGTCTTAGTTGTGAAAGCCTGAACTGGTGAAATTAGGAAATGTATCTCGTCACAACATTTTCCATGTAAATAGCGATAACGAAATGGTATACTTGCGATGTTGTGTCCGTTGGAGAGTGGTTGTAGGGTAAAAAATAATTCATTACACGAAAGGCTGCTTAAACCGTTTGGGATGTTATCGAGACTGGTAAGGGAGTATTGGGAAGTTACAGGTTAGCAAACTCCATTTTTGGTCTGGGCCTGACTCGTGTAACGATAAAGCATGACTGAAGATGCCAGGTATTTTCTGGAGCAATAGAAAGAGTCGATCATACAGGCTGGTAGATTTTCAGTCTTCTGTTATCTTGTGATATAGTAACACTCATACCAGTGCACCGTCTGTATCTGAGATGTATACTTCAACGAATGCTGCGTTAAGATTCAGGGTGTTGAAAGAAAGCGCTGAGATGCGCACATACACCTTTTACCAATTAGAGTCGCTTGGGGTGGTTAGACTGTGGGGGTCTTTGAGAGGCTAGATGAACATTTCGGAGAATTGCTACGCATGTTGGACGTGTCTCGTCGGTTTTGTTTCAATTTTGGGAACAGTTGTCCAACAAACATTCCACCATCCGTAGACCAGGTTCTGGATGGTCACGTATTACAAACACTAGCCAAAATCGACACAGTATGAGAACAGCATATTTCATGATGTTAACAGCATACAGGGTGTGTCAGAATTTTTAAAACAAAATGGTTGAGCACAAATCAAGCACGACAAATGAGAGAAGATTGGAAATTACATTTCTTGAAAGGCAAAAGGGTAACATTTTAGGATCTGAAAGTATTTAGTCTCAAACAAGAATCAAAAACGTTAAAAGGAGCCGAAGAATACATTTTTTTTTGCTTCGTTTGTTTTTTGTCGCTCTTCGTGTTTGGGAAGAAAAAAAAAAGTTTGGTTTGAGAGGATTATTTTTTCGGAAAAAAAAGTCAATGCCAAGCTTGAAACTCAGGTTCACAAACCCACATCAATCCAACTAAATCTGTCAGCTCTATCACTGATATTGAGCACTTTCCAATAAGTACCGCGCATATATAATATATAAATAATATATATAAAATTAAATATATACATATGTACATACATATGCATATATATATATATATATATATATATATATGTGTGTATTTATATGCACACACATTATATATTCCTTATCTAAACACTACTGGGAGCTGGTGGATAAGGGATTAAACCCAATTTTGAAATGGAGATTCCTATCAAGAGCCAGAACACCTAATAACTTCCGCGATCGGTGTGATCTGTGCATGGCGGAAAAAATCTTCATTATCAAAGATAAGAATCAAGATGAGCTGCTGAATCTTCGTAATGAGATATTTTCTAAATGTAGACATAAGAAACGATTCAAAACATGAACACCGTTTTGTAACATGTTGTCACTTATGTCAGTTCCATCTTAGTCCAATAACATCGGGCATGACATTTTAATGGAATGACTATTATATTTATTATGTTTATCTCTATATATATCATTGTGTATGTTTATGTGATGCGCTATGTATTTATTTATTTATTATTTTTTTTACACACCCAAATGTTAGAAATGTTACTTATTTAGATTTTAAATTTAAATTTTATATATATATATATATATATATATATATATATGTGTGTGTGTGTGTGTGTGTGTGTGTGTGTGTGTGTGTGTGTGTGTGTAAATATGTATATATGTATGTATGGCGGTGTTTATGTATGTATGTGTATATGTGTATATGTATATATGTGTGTATGTGTATATATATATATATGTGTGTGTGTATGTGTATGTATGTGTATGTGTGTATATGGACATATATATATATGTATATATATATATATATGTATGTATGTATGTGTATGTATGTGTATGCGTGTATATATGTATATGTGTGTGTACTTAGCTGTGTGTGTATGTGTGTATATATGTGTACATATGTAGGGGTGTGTATATAGGTATATGTATGTGTATGTATGGATGTACATGTATGTGTATATATGTATATTTATGTATACGTATATGGATGTATGTATGGGTAGATGGATGGATATATATGTAGATGGATGTATATGTAGATGTGTGTATATATGTGTGTGTATGTTTTGGTATGTATGTATTCATATATATTTGTATATGGGTGTATATGTACGCATATATATGTGTATATATAGTTAGACGGATAGATATAGGGATACATTGTCTATTTGTTTAAATGGGTGTATATAATTGTATATAAATGTAAGGTTTTAGGTATATATGTTTATGTGCACGTATGCGTATGTCCGTATGTATATATGTAGGTAAGTGAGTATATATATGAAGGACTGGAAGCAGATGTATGTATGTGTGTATATATGCATGTATGTGTGTGTGTATGTATTTTTGTATATTTTTGGTTTATATATATATATATATGTATGTGTGTATGTATATGTGTATATGTGTGTGCATGTGTGTATATGTAAGGGTGTATATATATATGTATATGTGTGTATATGTGTATATATGTATATGTATATATATGTATGTATGTGTGTGTATGGATGTGTATATGTGTATATATATGTATATATGTATGTACATATGGATATATGCATGTGTGCATGCGTATGTATGTATATGTATGTGAAAAGTGTGTGTATATGGATATAGATGAATATGTGTATGTGTGGATAAGTGAATATATTTTTATATGTGTGTACATGGGTATATGTATGTGTGTATGTGGGTACACGCCTATGTGTATGTATATACGTGTATATGTTATTGTGTATGTGTGTATTCGCATGTGTTTTTGAACATAGAAATATAGGTCCTTGCTGGATTAGATAATCGTTATATTTATTTTTTGTATATTTATATTTGATTTGTAACCTGTAGTCGATATTAAATTTGTCAAATTTTCTCAATTACAAAGCGGCCCTTTAAATAAACGCAATTTTACTTTCCTTCGTCCCACCTCTCTCCCCCACCTCGTCTTTCCCTCCCTCTTATTCTAACATTAGATTGTCTATGGTGTGTGTATGTCACCACGAAATGTGTCTTTATGCATTAGACATCCGACAACATTCATTTTTCTCTTATTTAAACCCCTTCCACCCACCTCTCCCAAAATTCTCTCTGTTAAGGTTTGATCTCCCTCCTCCTCATACTTACACTCTCTCTAAATTCTGTTTTTATTTCCGGAGTTGGGTTTTTTCTGTTTTCGTTTTGAATTTGTAGGTCTGATGAATTGGATCGTATTTACGATTCCAATGGAATAAATTATGACCATGGAATATTAGTTTGTTTAATCATATATTTTATCATATATATATATATATATATATATATATATATAACAACAAAAAAATATTAAAAATTAAATTTTCAGACACACTGGGTTGTAGATTAATATTCTTTCGTTTTTTTTTATTATTTCATTTAGATTCCTCGACTAGTTTCGACCAAAATGGCAAATCATCGGGAAAATAAACATTTCTGCTTGCTGGTAGCAGTAAACTACAGAAATGAATATCTTGATATATATATATATATATATATATATATATATATATATATATATATATATATATGAAATTCTTCATTTGCACACATCGAAAATTATCACGGAGAAATCTAATTAGGCATTACAGATGGAACGTGGCCATTAATTGGCTCATGTAAAAGCATCGTTATTGTTTTACTCATGCAATCCGGAAGAAAGGGATTGTCAGTGGTCAGGAATAATGTCATGCATTACTGATAGAATAGGGCTATTTTATGCATAATGTAATAGGCAGTTCTATCAGTAAAGCTTGATAATTCCTTTTTTATTACATTCAAAGTATCTATATACACACTATAGAAGATAAGCAATCAGGTTTAAACCGACGCAAATATTTTTAGATTATATAAATTAATAATGTTTTATTAAGTAAAAAGAAATTCATACAAGACCGAAAAATAAATTCACCTTTAAATGTTTAAACCGTGATATCACAGGCAGCACATACATATATGGTGCTTTGTTATTAGACAGTCTCTGGCTTGTTTGTATTGCCGAAGACGATCGTGATAATTATGGCGGCCCTTTTTTCTTTCTACTCAACAAAAATCTCGTGAAAAACACAACGAAAAGAAACACAAGTAAACAAAAAAAAAAAACCCTACGCCCCGCCTCAACCTTTCTTTCTCCCATATTTGTCGTATCCGTTCCAACTTCTACAGCGGAAAATCTTTTCTCTTGGAAGAGTTGCTATCAAGTCATCCCATAAGTTCTGTCCGAATTTTTAATAAAGAAAACAAGTGACCAAATGTTACATTTAATTACAGATTCAATCAACAATGTATTTTCCCTGATTATCTATGACTTCCTTCTATCTATTAACAAGCTTACTAATTCCATTACTGTAAAATTCTTTTGGCTTTGATTTGAAGAACTCACAAATGGCAGTTTTAACCTCTTCCTGTGTTACAAAAGCTCTTTCTTCCAAATGATTCTGTAAGCTACGAAACAAATGGTAGTCTGAAGGAGCAAGATTAGGAGAATAAGGTGGATGAGGAATTTTCTCCCAACCAAGTTCTTCGATCTTTTGTGACGTGACAGGTTGAAAGAACCTTTTGCCCATGGAGTTCCCTTCTCAGCTGTGGCTGGGGTCCTTCCCCTTTACCGAGCCACTGTCTACGACGCTTAACATTTCGATAAAAGATCCATTTTTCGTCGCCAGTCACAAGTCTATCCAAAAAAGGTGAAACAAGTTGACGAGAATGGAGAGAAGAGCAGATGTCAACTCGTGATTTGAGGTTGTTTTCAGACAATTCATTTAGGAACTTTTCCAAGTTGTTGAAGATGACGATGAACAGTTGTATGCTTTGAACTGAGAACCACTGCCAATTCCTCAACTGATAAAGTAGGATTTTTTTCAAGGGATGCTTCAAAAAGCTTTTCATCAAACTCAACTGGACGTCCGGTTCGATCTTCATCTTCAAAGGTGAAATCTCCACCTCTGAATTTTGCAAACCATCTTCTGCAAGTTCTTCCATTCACACATTCCTCTCCATAAACTGAGTGAATGTTTCTAGCCGCTTCGGCTGCTGAGTTTCCTTTCTTGAACTCATAAAGCATTATGTGCCTCAAATGATTCTTGGATACTTCCATGTTAACAGGGTTTTTAATGAACAAAAATTTAATTTTATTGTTCTCTGAAATAAAATTTGATCAGTTTAAATGCATCTAAACATAAAAATAATGTTCAGACCCATTAGACATTATAAAATACTCTTTAAATTTCGTTCATTTTAACAAAAAGTTAAAATTCGGACAGAACTTATGGGATGAGCTGATAGATATCTGTCCCCTTTGTGAAACCAATTGAAATTCTTCCATTACTACGAATGAATTCTTTTTTTTCCGGTTATCTTTCTGTGCCATGTGTCCTCAAGGACACATGGCACAGTGGATAAAGGCGTTGGTTAGATCCAGTGACAGGACCCAAAGCGTGTGAGTTCAATACCAGGTTAAGGCAGTGGAGAACTTTGAGAGAGAAATTAACAGGAGATAACTGATAACTGACATCCATTAAACATGGCACGTGGAACTAGAACAGTTTACCCCAGTGAGCGAAATAAAGGGTTCAATTCGACATTCCAACCACCTGAAGAAGGCCGGAGCGTACAAAGGCCGAAACGTTGTGATAAATATGGCGACAAAGATGAGGACAATAGTCCGAATAATGTAAATAAAGTTATATATATATATATATATATATATATATATAAACTTTGCAGGGATAAAATTAATATAGTCTGTTTCTAACCCTAACCCTAACCGCTGAAAAAACAAACTTATTTTCAGCACGGCGTGGTGGGGGCGGTGGCGATTGAGGTTGAAGCTTTCAGTGTTTAATCATTGCAGGATGTCTAGATTTTTTTTTTAATATACCGGTTTTTAAAATTTTCTCACGGAATGATTTTATTATCATGTCTGACCTTCCATAACCCTGATGAACTGTCAAACTTTTGTTGAGAGAAGATTGACAATGATGGCGAACCGAACTACGGCCGGTGGAATGTCGTAGGTTTCGTCTATTACAAGCTCTTAGAATAAAGACAAGACACATCATGGTTGATTGTTGAGAATATGGGAAGCCTGAATATCCTGAATTTGCACAACAAAAACTCTATCATTTTTCAGTACAACAATACAGGCAAAACAACATTATTTAATTGCGTAGACGTCCAAACGTTTTATTTGTGATTTATTTACATCATAATAGGTATGATCTTTCAGTAATGCTTGATTTAATTCCTGACCACTGACAATCCCTTTCAGCCTGATTTTCAATACATTTTCTAGAAAAATCATTAACATTGCATTTATTTCATCCAGATGTGGCCTCCTTTGTAAATTACTAACGGGTCTTAAATGCCACTTAAGAGTATCGCCCAAAATTTCATAACTGAATCAAGTAAGCTGTCAGATCCTCATACGAAACTGACGGGAGAGTCCATCATTTTATATATATATATATATATATATATATATATATATATATATATATATATATATATACTAGCAGCATGGCCCGGCGTTGACTGTGCTTGATTCAAAAATTTAAAATATTTTGCCCTTCCTTGCCTTTAAAGGAGTTCCCTTTGCCGTGCTGATGTTGCTACATGCCTTATTTCTTGCCTATCTCACACTGCGAATTTTTTCTACGCTCTATACTAAACATTAAATCTGTTACGAAAAAAGAACAAAATGAACACAAAACGATCAGCTTTAAAAAAGGACTCTTAACTGGAAAAACCGAATGAAAAAAGAATGTTAACAACAAATACTTTTTCACACCCAACCCAGTTCTGCGGCATCAGAATCAACATTGAGTTTAAGCAAGGGAACGAGCCAATTGGAGTAAAGTGCCATGCAGATTTAAATTTTTCCCACTTGTGACGAATGCAGCTATCGATTTTTTTGCATGCTAGTTAACATTCGTGTCAGTCAGCTGTTGGCTCTCATGCTGGTCAATAGAATCTTCCTGCCTATTCGTGGCAGCCAGCTATAGGCTCACTCCGACCAGTAGAAAATGGCCGCAAACTACATGAAAAGTGTCGTAGAAGCATGAAAAAATCGATTATTTCCACTATTGATGGGAGTTGGGAAATGCAAAGTCGGTCTTGGCCTTCCCGCTACCTTGGAGCAAATCCGTCGAAAATTGCGACCGTGCATTCGTTACACACACACACGCACACACATCCTTCCTGATATATATATATATATATATATATATATATATATATATATATATATATATATATATATATATACCCTCTCAGTAAGGCTTGTGTTCATTATCAGCCATTAACAATACGTTTCTTCCTGATTTCGAAAGCACTCCTATAATAAAATTATTAACAATGCATTTACATTATACATACATATTTTATGAGTAATGCTTGAAATCATTCCTGACCACTGATAATACCTTTCTTCCTGATTTTCGATGCATTTCTATAGAAAAATCATTAGCAATGCATTTACATTATACATATAATAGCACTAATCTATAAGTAATGCTTGCCATCATTCCTGACCACTGATAATACCTTTCTTCCTGATTTCCAATGCATTTCTATAGTAAATCGTTAGCAATGCATTTAAATTATACATATAATAGCCCTATTCTATAAGTAATGCTTGCATTCATTCCTGACCACTGACAATCTCTTCCTGATTTTCAATGCATGCTTTAAGTAAACTCATTAGCAATGCATTTACATTCTACATACAATAGACATATTCAATCAGTAATGCTTGCATTCATTCTTGATCACTAACAATGACTTTCTTCCTGCTTTTCACTTCATTTCCATAGTAAAATCATTAGCAATGCATTTACATTCTACATATAATAGCCCTATTCTTGCATTAATTTCTGACCATTGGCAATTTCCTGTTTCGTGATTTTCAATTCATTCCTATAGTGAAATCATTTACAATGTATTCTATGTACAATATAAATGCATTGCTAATGATTTTATTATAGAATTGCTTTGAATATGATAAAGAAAGGAATTATCAGTGAGCAGAAATTAATACAAGCTTTACTTATAGAAATGGCCTATTACATTATACATAAACGCAAATGAAGAATTTCATATATATATATATATATATATATATATATATATATATATATATATATATATATATATATATATAATAAGTCCTACTTGTGATATCACGGTTTACAAAAACAGTTCAAGGGGAACTTGGCAAATATCAAGCGTTAAAATAACCCCTAAAATATGCTACGAGATAAGTTCTGTGTAACTAAATATTTCTATCCTCATCTGCTAAATCTTCGTGTAACTTTCATCCTTAATAGATGGGCAAGTCTTGTTTGGTTTTTCACTTAAGAAAACATTTTCTTTAATCAATTAAAAGCATTATTATTTATTAATAAAACACTATTAATTTATATAATCGAAAAAACTTTTATAGTGTGTATATGTGCTTATGTATTTAAGCATGTCTGTTTGTCTCTGTATATTTTCAAATGTGTGTGTGCATGTATATTCATGTATGTGCATATAACCGCATGAATACTTGCTTTTATGTATGCAAATGCATATATAAGTTTATTTCTGTGTATTCTGCGTGCATTTCTAATATATTTTGAACGTGTGTAAGTGTCCCGTATGTTTCAGGGAATATATTCGTGTGTGTGCATATATGTATGCATGTATGTGCATCTCTGTGTGTTTCTGTTTGTGTGATGCTGTCTAAGTATGCATGCATGCGTACGTATTTAAATTCGGTCATTCCGGACATCACATCGACTTTTTCTTTTCTTTTACCGAAAAAAAATCCCCTCAAACCAAACTTTTTTTTTTCTTCCCAAACACAAGAACCGACAAAAACGAACGAAGCAAAATGTTCGTATCTGCGCCATTACTTCATCAGCAAACCATTCTTCTTTTCTTTTTCATTTTTTTTTGGGGGGGGGCTCCTTTTCCCGCCATTACTTGCTCCCCGCCGCAAGTTGCAGACGATAACTTTAAAGCCGTTATTAATCATAACGCGCGAAACGATAGGTGGTCACGTGACAGGAAGAACACGCGATGTTTGTTCTGCGAGAAGTGGTTTTGGGATTCATGATAAAAGAGAAAATCAAAGGGGATAAAAAGGCAAACCAAATACAAAGAGATTGGTCACGAATGAAGAGAATGCTCGCCATTGCACAAACCTGAATCCAGACTCACTTTCCAAATCACTG
This sequence comes from Acanthosepion pharaonis, assembly GCA_903632075.3. Lineage (NCBI taxonomy): Eukaryota > Metazoa > Mollusca > Cephalopoda > Sepiida > Sepiidae > Acanthosepion > Acanthosepion pharaonis. Next base: position 1,115,185 of record CAHIKZ030000055.1, read on the forward strand.
TCGTCCATTTTTTTTTTTTTCTAAAGGTCGGAGTTTGTTGTTTAGGGTGTATCAATAGTATATTCGTTTTATTCTTTGTAAGCAACGGGAACTTCTCGAGAAAGCTTGAATATTTTAAAGCTTATGTAAGGCTATGAACATGATATGTAGTTTTTAAAACAATTCACCCCATGCAAAGCGACAACGCTACTAAGATACAAGGGATGCTGTCAGTAGTATTCTATTTTGATTTACAAAATATTTTCAAGATATTATTAAATCCAGGAATGCGAGTTGATGTTTTCTCTCTACATTTTGAACTGTATCGATGACCTTATTCAGTTCACATGGTCCAAAAGCAGCTGGAGTTCTTCCTGGTGTGGCCAAAATATGAAGGTGTTGTCTACGTATCTCAGCTATAGGGTTCTATTTTGTTATTTATTACTCATTGTTTCTTTATTATTTCTATGAATCTTAAAATGATTGTTATAGCTGCCAAAAGTTTTAAATGAGACAATTCTTCTCATCAGAATCCATCTTGCTCATCTATAAATCTACCATTTGTTTGTGCATTGAATACTGCTGCCATATCTGGTCTGGTGTGCCTACTGCTTATCTCGATATTCTTGACAAAATTTAAAGATGCTTCTGCAATTTAATCGATCTTGACCTGGCATCTTGACTTTAGTCATTTTCTCACTGACGTGGCATGGCTTCTATCTTTTCTGCAGATATTTTCATGGCAACTGCTCTGATGAGTTTGTTTTATAGGGATAAAGTGTCATTACCAACACTGAAGATCGAACACAGATCAATAGTGAGCAATATTTACTTTAAATAGAGAATTGATTGAATTACTTTTTACAGTTTATTAGCTCTTGTCTTGAACTCATACTCTGTTCTAGATATTAATACATTCAGGAATGCAAGTTTGTTGTTGATTTCTCTCTACATTTTGAGCTGTATCGATGATCTTATTGAGTTCACATGGTCCAGTAGTAACTGCACTTCTTCCTGGTGTGGCCAGAGTATGAAGGTGCCATCTATCGTATCTCAGTCATTGGCTTGGCTAAGTGATGTGGATTCTAATGCCATCTCTTCGAAGTATTCCATGTATATATTTTCCAGTGCTAGTGATAATGGAACCAGTAATACGGAATGCTAGAGAAAAACAATAATAACAACAAAATTGCAATATGAACTCGCGTAAAAATGATTACTGAAACGTTACATTTATAAGTCAAAAACATTCATTCAGTGATGCCCTTAAGGACACATGGTGAGTTGACCCGAAGTATTATGAGTTCGATACCTGGCTACTGCAGCGGTGAACAAAAGCTTGAAGAGTTCAGTTAAAGGGAGATAACTGAGGCATCCGGAAGAGGCATGGCACGTGGAATTAAAATAGTCCACCACCGTTGAAAGAAATAAAGGGTTCAGTTCGAAATTCCAATCACGGCCGAAGAAGGTAAATGAATATCAACAGAATACTTAGTAGCTGACCATGGCATCAATCCTTTCTGGTTTTTTTATTTACAGACACATATATATATATATATGTGTGTGTGTGTGTATAAATATATATATGACATTTTTTATGTTTATACATTCCTTTTATAGATACAAATATTTAAGTAAATGCTCTGTTTATAATAAACAGTATTAACAACATTTACCGGCCTAAATGTCCGAAAAATTTTCATAGAAAATATGCGTCCTCCGACAGGATTCGAAACTGTATCCTATACGGAACCGTCATATAGCCTGACATGCCTTAACTGATTGGGCAACAGAGGAGCTTTCGGTTAGCAAGGTCGATTTTACTGTTTTTAAACACAATTCTCCATTTACTTAAATATTTGTATATATAAAAAGAACGTATAAACAAAAAAAATGTCTTAAATAATTGTCGGATTTTGTCTATTTCCTAATATATATATATATATATATATATATATATATATATATACACACACATGAATTCAAATGTTCATTTGACAATAAGCATTACAATAATTGATAGATAAACAAAGAAGAAAAGAAAAGGAATTCAATACCCATAACACGTAATACAAACAGAATGTTTGGTGCTCGCTTGACTATTAACCTTTTAAAAATTTTAACAAGACTATATGTTGTTCGGCATTATTATGGCCGCTTATCATGATTTTATGTATGATTGTTTTTGAATTTGTATTTATATAGTTTTGTTGGTTCATGTGCTGTACGTAGAACGAAATTTTATTTTTGAATATAGAACCAAATTTTAATATTGTATGTAGAACCAAATTTTATTATTGTACATAGAACTAAATTCTATTATTGAATATAGAACAAAATTTTAATATTGTACGTCGAACCAAATTTTATTATTGTATGTAGAACCAAATTTTATTATTATGCGTAGAACCAAATTGTATTATTGTACATAGAACTAAATTTTATTATCGTACGTAGAACCAAATTTTATTATTGAATATAGAACCAAATTTTATTATTGCACGTAAAACCAATTTTTATTATTATGCGTAGAACTAAATTTTATTATTGTATTTAGAACCAAATTTTATTATTGTACGTAAAACCAAATTTTATTATTGTATGTAGAACCAAATTGATACATTTTATTAATATTTGTATGTTTCAATTGCCACCATGTGGCAGATCAAATGTGGTGCACTTTGGTTGGCTTTTCTTTTATAGATATTTTTTCGTACGAAATTATTATTTGGGCCAAGTCCTTTTGATGTTGTTTATACATCTTGTTAGATCATTTTTTTAAAGTTCAGTAGTGATGACAAATAGTGCTGTCAAAAGAATTCTACGGAGTTGTATATCATCATCATGATATTATTTTATCATCATCATCATCATTCTTATATTCTTATAAATATTATATTGGATTATATGTAAACAGTTTAATGTCATATCAAGGACAATCCTAACAGGTGTTATCGTTCCGGGTCATAATGGACCTGGGAGAAATGGCAATGGTGCGTCTCTGCCCTCCCCAAGGCCCGCAAGCAGGACTTTTTCACCGGGTTTAGTTTAAAGTCTTAACCACGACTTTTTAAAGAATTTAAAATAGAAATTTTAACTTGGAATATAGATGCACTAAAACACTATCTACTGCTAACAATACTAGTGGGGTTTTCCCAACATGAAAACTAAAACTTAACACTCTTGTGCTGATGTAATAGTTTTAAATTTTGTACCCATTCAAGAAGTATTCTTACGTGCATGTTAGCATTTGTTTGAAATCTTGTGTCCAATCTTAATTACTTCATCTCAACTTTATTCAAAATTAATTATTATTTTCAACACCGTAGATACCATTCAATATCTTGTTCAAGGCCAAGTTAGGTCCACTATGACCAAGGACAATTATGACCAAAGAAAGATGGATGTAGTTTGACCTCACAATCATTGATTGGTCACAATGTTATAAGTAAGAGAATGGATGTATTTTACCGTCATACTCAGGACCAATGATTGATCAGAATGTTATGACCAATAAGAGGTTGGATGTAGTTTAATCTCACACCCAGGAACGTTGATTGGTCAGAATATTATGACCAATAACATGATGGATGTAGTTTAACGTCATACCCAGGACCAATTATTTTATTCACAAATTCTTTGTTTACATTATTCGAACTGTTGTCCTCATCTTTATTGTCATATTCACGGCGTTTCGGCCGTTGTATTCTCCAGCTTTCTTCAGGTGATTGGAATTTCGAACTGAACTCTCTATTTCGTGCAGCGAATTAGTTTCACGTGTCATGCATCATTTCGCGTGTCTCATTTATCTCCCTTTAACTCAACTCTCCAAGTTTTTGTCCACCAATGCAGTCGCCAGGTATTGAACTCACAACTCTTTCGGTCAAGTCACTGGATTCCATCCAGCTCTTTTATCCAGTGAACCATGTGCCCAATTACCTGAAATAGTCCGAGGTGCACAACAGCCAAAATGTTGTTCATGTAATCTTTTTTGTCGATGTATTTTAATCTCTCAATATTGTCGCCCGTGATAATCAGATTGTCCACATAGAAAGTATATTTTCTCATTGTAGTACATTCATCATATACATATTGTTTAATGTGATATTGCAATATGAAATTCAGAATGAAAGGATAGACATTAAACCTAAACATCAGTCTTATAACGATAACAGATCAATTTAAAAAAAACAAAAAAACTGAACTGATTTTTTTTTTTTGATTTAATCATGAGAAAAACTTTTTTGTTATCTCCCAGTAAGATAAAATTATTCGTCCTAAATGTTAATATCATTACAATTCTGTCTATATTTCTGCAATATGAGCACTGGTAAAAAAAAGGTTGCTGAAGGTTTATAATACCCAGAAATTCATACAGAGATGTCCTCAAGGACACATGGCACAGTGGATAAAGACGTTGGTTAGATCCAGTGACAGAATCAAAAGTGTGAGTTCAATATCAGTGGAGAACTTTCAGACACTAACTGACACGTGGAACTGGAACTAGAACAGTCTACTCCAGTGATCAAAATAAAGGGTTCAGTTCGACATTCCAACCACCTGTACATAAAGAGGAGGACAATAGTCCAAATAGTGTTGTTTATTATGTTGATGATTAAGTTCGACATTGCAACCACCTGAAGAAGGCCGGAGCGTACAACGGCCGAAACGTTGTAATAAATATGGCGACAAAGATGAGGACAATACTCCGTATAATGTACATAATACCTCATCTCAGAAATATAGACCGATATTAAATTTATTTTATTTCTCAAGTGTTTTGATGCTCTTCAGTTCTTTAGAGTTTTCCAAAGATAAAAAGATGAAAATAAAATTGTTTAATTTTAATTTTCTTTTAATTATTTCACACTTCGTGTCAGAAAATTCCTGTGGGCGGAAGATGCAAATTTTTCTTACTTTATTATCATTTTTTCTTTTTTAACATATATATATATATATATATATATATATATATATATCACACCACTTGTTTTAAAATTTCTTCTGGTGGTACAAGGCCAATTTTAAATTTTTACGAGAAGGCTATAATAATTTTTAGGATGTGACGTGTCCTAAAAGCCCACAGAACGATGAAGGCCAAAAACATTAATCATTAATTACAACTCATGTTCAATAAATTTCACATAAAGGAAACGAGAAATTTTTTCTCGCTCCCTTTCTTTTTCGTTTCTTTTTTTTCTTTTCTTTTTTTTTACTCAAATGAAATGACAATTCATAACAGATTCTTTTACATGCTAAGAACAGCAGCTTAAAAAAATACCCTCCCTCAATACTTTCCTATTCTGTCTCGTATGATTTTTTTTTAATTTTCTTTTAAATTTTCCTTGCCAATATATTTGCTTTCGCATTTATAAATATACGTACGTTTTTTTAGCAAAATATACGATTTTTAACAACTTCCACAGCAAGTTGGGCAGATGACAAGCAAGAAAAAATTGAATAGTTTAAAAATATTTTATGTACAACAATAACACATACATCAAAACATGAATTGAGAGCGTTGCTAAAAACGTACTTTTAGCGGGTATTGCCAAACAATTGGGTCAATTCCAATACATTTCAGTTAGAAATAGTTGGTTACACTTATCTGTCATTCAAACAAAGGTTGTTTGTCTCGAAGGCCATCTGTATAATTCATGTGTTCATATGTACCACAATTCTAGTTTTTCTATGCGGGATTCGGATGATAATGTGTATTCGTTGGTGTGCGTCTAGTAGACATTTTTTATCTATGTTTGGTGGTTGTCCATATGTTGATTTGGGCCAGTTTTGTATGAGAGTAAAACAATTCAAGTTACACCGGTTTTGGCTGTAGGTAGACATATTTTACATTCTTTAAGCATGGATTATATAAAAGGTGATATAATAAAGAGTGTCTTTACAGATGGCAAAATATTGCAAGCCTTGTGAATGAAATTGGATAGACGGAACACTAAGGGCCGTCGATAGCACAAACTCTCAAGTCATCGTGACCGAGGGTTTTAATGTGTTGGTGTTGTTCATATTGCTGATCATTCTAGAAAACACGCTCTCTCCCAGAAACTGTAACTAAGGTCTGTTCAGCATAGTTGTAGTATAAACAACAGTTAGGCTCTGTGGGTATTGAACAAACACAAATATACCTGAGCGAGCATCTGCAATAGGGATTGGCTGGCTGCTCTAATAGACGGTTATCCTCGAATGCGAGTGGCTAGCTATTATTATTATATTGTATGTATATAGGTATGTAGACTATATGTATATAGGTATGTATGCTGTATTTGATTGTAAATAAAATCCCCTCACATCTCTCCGATCTCATAAAATGTCTCAAGTTTATGCGTAAAGGTATCTAGTAGGCTAGTGTTTTTTTTTTTATCATATTACTCCAAGGAAGGCAATAAAGCCACTAAGACACAAAGGGGGGGGGTTACTGTGAAAATGAAAGGAAAATGAGCAAATGTTACTGAGGGGAAAAGACAATAAAAAGAGATGGATTCAAGGAAATAAAAGATGACAACTGACGTTACATTGAAATTTTTTGTAGATTTTAGTCGATAGGAAAGCAAGGAGCTAGAAGAGAGATCCACAGGTAAAAAGTACATTAGAAGAAACTATTAAAAAATAATTTACAGTTCCATCTGGCAATTTCAGCAGTAAAAGGATGAGACCTATCTTCCAATCTAGTACTGCGCTTAAATTCATGAATTTGAGGTACCAAAGAGGAAAGCTTATCAGTAGAGTTGCCATGAACATATTTATAGGAAAAGCAAAGAGAAGCTATGTTACAGCAGCGGGAAAGTCGAGATGCCGTCTCAGTACCAATTATATTGAAATTTAAAATGATGGGACCTAGCTGCCAATCTAGTACATCATGAAGTCGAGGTACCAAAGAGGAAAGCTTATCAATAGAGTTGCTTTGAACATATTTATAGGAAAAGCAAAGGGAAGCTTTATTATAGCAGCAGGAAAGCCGAAATGTCATGTCAGCGCCGATAATATTAAAATTTACTTATATACTGAGGAGAAATGAAAGCATAAATAAAACTAAAAATATTGCTTAAAATACTTCTAAAATCTAAGTAAAACTGTGTTTCCTTGTAAATCCAGGTATTTCGACGCTTTTTTTTACATAGCTGTTGAAATTGGTTAAAGTTGGTAAAATATTTACTTCGAATATAAACCTAACCCTAAATATATAATCTTTTTTTTATTTTTTCATATATTTTTGGGGGTTATTATACGTCTATATAGGGTAAATATATTTTGGACGTTTGTTTCACATCAGTTCATTAATAACAATATTATTGAAATTAGGTTTATCATTGTATGTTATTGTAAAACGTTTTCTAGCTTTGTAAAATCTGTTGTAAAATATATATATATATATATATATATATATATATATATATATATATATATATATGTTTGTGTGTGTGTGTTCATTTCCATGCGGAAATAGAGGCAACTGACTTCGAGCACTAATAATAAATATTATCTTAATTATAAGGAAGCTGAGAAATAAGCTATCTTTTCCCGAATAACGACAACGACAAAAAAAAAAACTCCTAATTACGGTTCTAAATATGGATGCGTATTACAAAAGACACTGATATGGATATTGATCGCCCTGCACAAGATTCTCAGAGTCTGTTCCTGACTACCTACCTATCTCTTTCCCTCTCTCTCCTTCTTTCTCTATATCTTTTCTTCCTCGTCTCTTTCTCTCTCTCTCTTTCTCTTTCTCTTTCTCTCTCTCTCTCTCTCTCTCTCTCTCTCTCTCATTATATATACATATTTAATTTAGGCTCTACTTATGTAATGAGCAATGTTTTTTTAAAAAATAAAAGCAAAAATACTACAGAACTTTGTATTATTAACGTACTGGTTCTTTCCTTCCCCCCCCCATATATATATATATATATATATATATATATATATATATATATATATATATATATATATATAGGGATCACCCAAAAGAAAACGCAGTATGTAAGCTTCAAAACGAATTTTTAAAAAATGAAAAATTTTTCTTAAAGTTTTTATTTTAGTTTTAATTTCAAGCTAATAGATTAAATTTAATATTTCCAATAAGCAAGATACTTTGCTGCATTTCAACAACTAATTTAAATTGACTAATTTAAATTTAAGTTGAAAATTACATTAAAATCCGACAAATATTTGATTTTTACATATTATGTAGACCATTGACGCAAGAAAAACAAAATTTTAACCCAAATTTCGAACTTATTAGAAAAGATTAGAAGATTTAATAAAATATTCAAAAAATAATTTGGTCTTTCCTCTTAAAAGCATAAATATTCAGACGATAAAAGTTTAGTTTTATCAAGTTTGGGTCCTTTTTTTCATCATGGTATGCTTTTTATTTGAAAGTTTTTGGAGATAACAATATATATATATATATATATATATATATATATATATATATATATATATATATATATATACAATGATGGTTGTCTAGTACAAGGTCCAAGAGTCACTCGAGGTAGAGGGTTACAGAGTAAGAGGCACCACCCCAAGTAAGTTGATAATGCAACCAAGACGCAAGGATCCAACGGAAAAGAGAAGAAAAATACTTTAGAAGGAACCGGAAACTCAAGGGTACATGGGATAAAATCTCTAGTCCTGTTCAAAAGGACCGGGGTGGCGTGTGAACCGGGCGATAGGCGAATCTATCTACTCCTATTGAGAAAAAAAAGTATAAAGAAGTTCATTTTAAAAGGAACCGGAACTTCAATCCTGAACAGGAAACAAGGGATATACGTCTACTCTTGTTCAAAAGATCGGGGAAGATATATATATATATATATATATATATATATATATATATATATATTATTTATGTGTGTGTGTGTGTGTGTGTGTGTGTGTGTGTGTGTGTGTGTGTGTGTGTGTTGTAGGATGTATAATGGTATCAGAATCGGAAGTGGAGCTGATGAGGCAAACGATATAAACGACGCGTTTCGCCAAACCGACTGTTGGTCTCGGCTTCTTCAGGCCAAAATTTAAAATCCAACAGATACCAATGGATCTAAAATATATAACGAAAACTTTCTGGTTTCTGGTCGTCGGATCTGATAAGGGAATTTAATTTATGGTGACTCTTCTCTTCAAATATCCAAACGGATATTCTTTACACACATATTTCTCATTCGTTCTAACCTGAGGAAGACGAAACTAACAGATGTTCGGCGAAACGCGTCGTTTATGACATTTCCACTTTGTCTCATCATCTCTACCCACACGCGCGCACACGCGCGCACACACTCGCAGACACACGCACACACACACTTCTTTGGTAGCCTATTTTACGCCTTCAACTACAGATATTTTACACTTCATTTTATATTTTAATATAAAGTTATATTTTTTAGATATATTATTTGTTGGTAATTTTAAAAAAATGTATTATTGTTAATTTTTTATAAAAATATATTACGGTTAATTCTACTATAAAATATATTTTTGATACTTTCCTAATGTTTTTATTTCACCATTTTCCTGGAGCTGGAGCCCTAGCAGGTGCTACCACCTCGGGTTAGGGTAGAATTGGGAACCACAGTATAAAGAGAGGGTTTCGATTAGAGGACTTGTTGCCGTATATATATATATATAATATATATATATCAGTCATTCCAACTTTCCAGGAACCATTTCTATAAAGGCATGTAATCTTTGTGCTTGCTTTTCAATATGGAAACAAATATCAAAAATATATATATATTTATTTATATATATATATATATATATTAGGCCTTTTGGTTTGTTCAAGAGTTTCATTGTGAACTTTCCAGGAACCTAAATTTCCAGGAACCTATAAAGGCAGGTAATCTTTAGAAACCTATTCTGCTTATTTTCTTTTCAATCTAAGAATGGAAACAAATCACTTTTTAGTATCAAAAAGAATTAAACAATTTTGATAATTTAGTAGAAAACATTTATTTATGAAGATATTTGCAAATTGAAATTCTGTTCTCATCATATTTCTATTCAGAAGTTTGATGCTTTTTGACTCTAGTGTCATCAGCTGTGTTATGATCTCGGAGCCACATTTGAACTGAATCGCTGCAGTCCCAAAGATCTAATTGTTATTGTCCCTGATGCTTTTCTTGTGGTTACTGTGCTGTAAAAGGAAGTCTGTACCGGTTTCTTCTACATAATTTCCTTTCTCGCATTAGTGACAGAAAAGTAAATATAAGACACTGGAACTCTCCCAGCTTAGAACCGGTGACCTGAATACTATGTGAGTTCGGAGGCAGAGATGTTGTAAGTGTTGATGTGTTTGCAGACGAGGCACCGGGTTGGTTACTTTACATACAAACTTATGTAAGGAGTGAGGAAAGTTAATGTAGATACATATTATTCTTGTATTACGTAATCATATCTTTACCTGTGTGGAGATTCATAAGTTTGTGTGGTAGCTTGGGTATACTTACACACTGCTATGTGCACTTATGTACAGGGCGCATCTATAAATGTATACGCTTTTCCCCTCTTTTTTCCTTTATTATTATTATTATTTTTTATTACCATTTTTTCTGCATCCCCCCCATTTTTTAACAATAGAATTAAAAAATTTCTATCCAAATAGTTTATCCTTCTATTTACGCCATCCCTTTCTTTTATTTTCATTTTTATTTTTATTACTTTTTTCCTGTGTTCCTACATACTTTTTTGTCTCGTCTCACAGCCCGAGTCTCTGATATTGACGAGTTATCCTAACCAGACCCCGTCGTTTTGAAATAGATAAGTTGGACGAACAATTTATAGATACACTGACGACACACAAGACGTTTCCCACACCCTGCAACCTATGCCACTCTTCCTCTATATTTACAATCTCACTTCCCCCACTGACACGCTTTTGCACCGATCCAAAGTTTAAATTTGAGTTTATTTTCATAAAAACCTTCGCACAGTGAGGAATCAGACAGAGATCGGGGTTTTGCTAATAATATGATCTCCACCAGAAAATACACCATCCACGAAAACATCTGTCGATGAGTAACTCCCATTTCTCTGCTTATTTCTCGTTCCGTTGATGAAGGACACAGGCGTGTCCAAAAATTCTGAACTTAAAACCTTTATTTCCTTACTTCATTTGTGTCATATGGTTAATAATTAATATTTAATAAATGTTTTTCGTACTGTTTATATTGATACTCTTTTGTTTGTCCTTGTTTTATTAACTAACCTATTTTACATACTATAAGAAGCACACGTGGACCCTTTCTTCTAATTACATATATATATATATGTGTGTGTGTTTCCTTAAAGACCGACTGACAAAATACTGCGATTAAGATTTTTATTAATCGCAGTACCTTCTCAGTCGTGTTTAACGAAACATATATAAAAGAGGGATTGCTGCCTAAATACACAATATATATATATTATAGAAGCTATTAGGATGATTTGAGGATGTGCATGCAAACATATTAGCATATATAGTTATTTTCCAAGCGTAACTTAGATGTGGCACAAGGCCGAAAGTATGGGGCATCCAGTGAGGATCGAATTCACTTTTCAGTTGTAACTGATCTAGTGAGACAAGCTTGCTAACCATTTACACCACGCCGATGCTCTTCCTTGCACAGGTGTCCAGCCATGCTGAGCACCTTGCAGTGATGTTGGTCTGCATATATATGTGATTATGTTGTCTCAAGTTTGACAGGAAGCGTGCTCTATCGTGATAAAACCTATTTAAATATAAACAATGTGAACAAATACATCAGCACTCTATGGTGACTAGCAAATTTACTGCTTAAGAGTGATGGTCTGATGATCGCTTACCATGTGAAACTGACAGTCAACATTCTTGACTTCTCTGTCCAAACTGTTTACGTCTACACAGATTTGAATTTGCCATAAAACGTGCATATGACGGAAAATACTATTAACAAAATTGCTGTGAATAAATCACTTTGATCAATTGGATCATTTGGATAGGTGATCATTTCATGCCCAGCTTTTAACAATATTATTATTTAAAATGTCTAATTTTCACTATGAAAAGATGTCAATATTGCCTACTTTCTATTGCTTACTTGCCTTTACTCTCAAGCTGTGATCTAAATGCTGTGGTAGTTACTATTTCAAGCCAGTAAAAAAAAAAAACCTTATTTGAAGAACTAGATTATTTAATTCTCAAAGATCGAACATTATACAATTTACTCCCAAGCTATGATCTAAATGCTAAGGTAGTTACTACTTTCAAGCCAGGAAAAAGGGTTTATTTGAATAACTAGGTAATTTAATTGTCAAAAAGATCGAACATTATAGAATGAACATTTCAGATCAAAATTGTCAAATTATACATTTAGCGACACACGCCGTATATATGTGCATATTTGTGGGCATATATATATATGTCTGTGCGTATGCATGCGCCTGCGTGTTTCTTTATGTGTCTTTATATATATATATAATGCCATCCACAGACAGACTGTTTCGCAGCTGCTTCAGTGTGGCTAGACGTCCTGTTGCCTTGAGTTAGGATAGAAACCGACTGAATTGCCGTTAGTCGGAGATTCTACCACTATGCCGTCGGCGCACGACAGAGATGAAGGTGGATTTTAGCGTATTTATTTTTAGATATATACACAGTGACCGACAGGACTCAATCCGCTTTTGCCGAAGAGTCTCGCTATATCAGCCGTAATAGTCACTGTTTACAAACACACATTAATATATATATATATATATATATATATATATAATAATGGGAACGAGAATAGTGTAAAGCATCGAAACAAGAATGCATCTTTGTAGCGGGTAACTGTTTTTGTCCACATTTAAACATTTATAATAAATTATATATATATATATATATTTAACTTATGACAAATTTGGTAATCCGTATGGGTAGTCCCTTTTTCTCTCTTCTCCCCTCCCATTTCAATATATCACTTCCGTTATGCTAACCGTTTAAATAGGTCAAGGTCTGATCCCTCCTCCCCCAATACTAAGTATGATTGAAAGAAATATTAAAATAAACCCTCTCTAAACTCAACCATGTCTCTCCCACCACTCCTCCCTACCTCTCTGTTAAATTACATAAGCTTGATACTACCCGTCAAAAGTGTGAATTTTCATTTCATCTTTCATTTCATTTTTGGAAGTGTTATCTGATGATTCAGCGTCCCTTAAAAAAAGCTCTGGTGAAATAAATTATTATAATGGAACCTTAAAGTGGTCTTTTTTTTTATATTTATATATATATATATATATATATATATATATATATATATGACACAGTGGGGGAAAAATTTACTTGTGACACGCTTCGTCCTTCAGGACTTCATAGAACTAAATTTGTTATGTTAGTACGACGGCACAGGCGCCTGAACGAGGGTTTCTGAGAATTTTAGAATTCTTTTTATATACCTAGCCGAATTTATCTAAAAAATGAATATGAACAAAACTAGCAAACCCAACCTCAAAAAAAAAAACAAAAAAAAAACGTAGACCCCCACGTATAGCATCTCCTACCCCAACGTGAGGGGTCTACGTTCCAACTTTCAAGAAGTGGAATACCATCTTCTTCAGTCCAAACCGGACGTCCTGTTACTTTCTAAAAACGGTATCAACGTCTCAAGCGCACTAGAGGAGCTCATAGTCTCGGGCTGCTCACCTGATAGCAAAACACAACCACTTAAATCGTCATGGCCACGGACTCGGAGCCAACATCAAGGACGAGTTTCCCTGTGTCAGGGACGGAAAAAAAAACGAGGACCCTGATCTCCCTTAGATGTGCTTCCGCGTGGTACTTACCACATTCTTTTTGGCTCTCTATCGCCCACAGGACGAAGAGGCGGTAATCTTCGCTCAAATATCAGAAAAGATTGATAATATCCTCACTCAATTTCCCTCGGCCAGCTTTCATATCTGCAGTGACTTCAATATCCACCATAAACAATGGCTAGTCTACTCCAACAAAACCGATGATGAAGGCAGATATTGAGAGACTTTACGTCCCCTGTGAGTTAACCCCGATCATCGAAGAATCTTACACGTGTCCCGGACACGACGGGATATCAGGCGAAACTCTTCGAATTCTTCCTAACCTCCTGCCCTAATAAAACGTTAATTAATGAATATATTTACTTCATTAAAAAATAAATTTATTTACGATTTACTTATTGAAAATAATTAAAAAGGATATTCACTAATTAAGGTTTTAATCCTTCAATTACCTTTCTTCGGTTATAAAAATAAGTTATGTTTTTCTGGTGCTGAGTTGCCTCGGTTCTGAGTTGTCCGAACGTCCAGTCGGCGGTGTTACATTGGTCCTTCCCGTATTTTCTTGACCCGAATATTCTACAATGATGGTTGACAGAGGAGGCAATAAGTGAGAGGGTACCTGTAAGACACTCTTTATCTATCTGTGTTTGTCCGTGTGTCTGTGCGTGTGTGTTGACGGATTTGTAAAGGATAAAGGGATTAACACTGATTGTCATGTAAGACCAAAAGCAACTCTTTAGTAATCTATTCTTCTTCTTCTCCTTATAATCTTTACTGATAAATGCCAGATTTAAATCTGTTTCTTTTACAATGAAAATATCAGATGATTCACCGTTTCAAATCTATGACCTCAAGGTCGGTTCAAACGGGTAAAGATCTTTTATCGGATCTGAATCTTTTGAATAACATGAGATTTTTTTCTGAGTCAAAATTAAACAATAAGATTTGAGCCTGCCGCGCGGCCGTGAAAGCGACGTATTTAACTAATCAAACTTTCGTCATTTGTGTCGAGCTAAAAGTCTGGGATTTCAAAGCAAGCTGAACATTCACATTTGGCGCAGCACAGTCTTCTTACATCAGCTAACAAGGTGCGTTCTCGCAGTATTGTAAGAACGTTATGTTTTATTTAGGAGATATGGGACGTTCGGGTGAAGTTACTATAATGGATAGCGGCTCGGATTGACGAATCGTAGTACCGAGTTCGAATTCCAGTCGAGTTCATTACAGCCAATTTCGTGCTGATTCTCTTAGGAAAGGTATAAAACTAGCGCTTCTCTCTCAGTTATGGGTGAATAGCAGGACAGACTCGGTTCTATAACCTTGGCTGGCAACCTGTCTAGGGGAAAGAAAAACTCTGAATTCAAAACCTCCAACTATGGACAGGACAGTCTCGGTTCTATAGCCTTAGGTGGCAACTGGTCCACGAGAAGGAAAACTGAACTCAAAACCTCCAACTTAAATAGTAGGATAGTATGACCTCTGTAGCCATGGTTGGCAACCAGACTAGGAGAAGGTCAGCTCTGAATATGAACCCTGAGCCGGAGTCCCTAATATCTCTTTATTCCTAAATCTATCTATCTCAGCCTGTTGATATCTAACTAGCTAGCTGTCTCTCTCTCTCTCTCTCTCTCTCTCTCTCTATATATATATATATATATATATATATATATATATATATATATTAAAATAATAAGAAAGAACAGTAAGATTTATAACCCGGTGTCCTTAGCAATTATTTTTATTTTTAAAAAACAGTGCTCGATACAAAACAGTAGAGCAAAATATTCTAATTATTTTCTTTTAAAAAATATGATTTAATTTAATTTCCCTAGACAGCTCATTGTCTGGGCATATAAGTTAAGTAGATTTATTTGAAAGCTTATTCCTATCATCGCTTGACAATGGAACGAGCTTAGATTTTAAGTTTAATTTTAGTAATGAAATTTATAAATTTAGTTTCAGTTTTGAAACATGGAAATTTTATGTGTCACGATGGAATCATATTTTTTAAATAGAAAATAATTATAAAATTATATTATATTACGCACACACACACACACACACACACACACACACATATATATATATATATATATATATATATATATATATATATATATATATATATCCGTCTGTTCATTATCTATCTATCTAGCTGTCTGTCTCTTCATATCTATCTATCTATTGTAATAGGCATCAATTTATATCACGCGATCATGTTAGAACCCTGTTCAGTCAAAATTCAGTCTTTTTGGTAGAGACTGGAAGAACTTCTCCAGAGTGAATACCTGGGCAGGAGTATACTGCTCAAACCAAATTGTCCCACTCTCGTCCGTACCCTCATCTCGCTCCTCGTTTTATATATATATATATATATATATATATATATATATATATATATATATTAAGCATAAGTTCAACCCAATCAAGGCAGTAAAGCTGAGACACAAGTATTTTTTGGAAGAATTAGAAATCAGAGCAAAAGGAAGAGTAATCAGGAGAACACCTGATATATATATATATATATATATATATATATATATATATATATTCACGTGCGCCTGCGCTATAGGAAATAACAGCACGTCATAATTAAGTGGAATTAATCAAATGCCTCGGCAAATAAATTTGGCAAGACAGCCAGATAAATAATTCAATTAGATTGGAATAAAACACCATAAACATTGCAGGGATAAAATCACCTGGTGATTTCTGGGATTCGACAAGCCAATAAAGTCCTAATGTGATGTTGAGAGTGCGCAGTAAAATGTCGGAGTCATGACTTCCGTTAAAATGGCTGAGATCTTATTTAAACTTCGCCATAGAGAGCAAAAGTTGTCAAACAAGTTTCGCCGACCATTATCCTGAGGTCATTTCGATCATTACGATGACCGTATGCCAGATTAAGTTTAGTAAATATAGATTCCAAGCCTAGAGCAATTTTTAGTTAGCTATTCTGGTATGCCACCAGCTTGCGAAATCAGATCGATTCTTAGAGGTGATCGGATAATGTGAGTTCATGTTGTCTAAGCTAGACTATGTAGATGTCGGCTTTCAAACTAACATTGTCGATTTATTCTAGTGAATTTGAACTTCACCAATGGGCCATTATTTTTGACTTGAGCCAGAGTTTTTTAAACTTGGGAATTGTTAAGTGAGTAAAATTCTACCGTTTTTGTTTTTTTTTGTTTTTTTTTTTGGCGCTGTGCCAGACTCTGGTATGGAAGAAAAAGATTTTCCTTATGAAATGTTTATGATGTGAGAGAATTAACAGGGGAGCATTTTCCTCTTCCGCTCATCCAAATTAAAGGAAGACTGATAAACAGAGAGTAATGTTTGGAAACCAGAACTTCTCTAGTGGATAAAACTTGTTCGAACCCTTAAAGCCCCGGTTATGGTCGGGGAGCCGAGGGAAATTGCGCTACCCTTCAATCGAATTTTGATTACTGATTTCGAACAAATCGCCAAGGAAATCTCTTGTAATTAAATTTTTTATAAAGTGCCTCGTGAATTTTTCACGAGGCGTTAATTTCGGACAAGAAAAAGAGTCGTCAAGTCTCTTTTAGCGAATAACTGGCATCGAGATAGTAAATATTTTAGTTGGACCCAGTTGTCTCCCCTGCCGATGCACTTCCGTTTCCTGGCAAGTGACGAAAGGCGCAAGTAACTAATCCGATGGAAAAAGGACGCTGAACCAGATGCGTTCATTTTAGATAAAACCACAATATCCGAAAAAAATTTCATTGGCCTTGTGCCATACTTAATTTATCTTCTCTCTCTCCTTCTCTCTTTTTCATGTATACTTTTCTTTCTTTTTTCTTTTTTTTTAGACTTCTTTTTTCTTTCTTTTTCTTTCATTCTTTCTATTCACTTTCTTTTTTCTTTCTTCCTATTTTTTCTTTTTTCTTTCATTCTTTTTGCTTTCTTTCTTTTTACTTTCTTTTTCTTTTTTCTTTCTTTTTTTCTTTCTTTTTTCTTTCTTTCTTTTTCTTTCTTTTTTCTTTCAGTTTGTTTTTTTCTTATTTTTTCCTTTGTTTTTGCTTGCTTTCTTTCAATCTTTTTCTTTCTTTCTTTCTTTCTTTCTTTCTTTCTTTCTTTCTTTCTTTCTTTCTTTCTTTCTTTCTCCCTTCTTCGATTTTGTATTTACTGAGCTTTCTTTGAGCTTTTCTTTCTGAATTTTCTTCCTTCCATTCCTGCTCATTTCTTTTTCCTGTTTTTCTTCTTTCTTTCTTGTTTTCTTTTCTTTTTTGATTCTTTCTTCCTTTACTTCTACATTTTTTTTTTTTTTTTTCATTTCTTCTTTCTATCTTCGGTTTTTCCTTTCTTTTTCCTTTCTTATTTCTTTCTTCATTCCTTCCTTCATTTTTCCATCCTGCTTTCTTTCTTTTCATCCTTTTTTTCCTCTTTCATTGTTCTCTGATACTTTCTTCTTAATTCTTCTTTCATCCATTTTTCTTCTTCCTTTCTCATTTCTTTTTTTGCTTCTTCTTTTTACAACCTTTTCCTTTTTTCCGACGTGTTTTCTGTTTTGCCTTCTTCATCATTTCTGCCGCTTTCCTTTTTCCTTTTTCTTTCCTTCTGTCTTTACTTGTTTTTTCTTCCTTATTTTTTCTCGTTTGTTTCCTTCCTCTTCTTTCTTTCTTTCTTTCTCGCTCATTCTCTCTCTCTCTCTTCTCTGTCTGTCTGTCTGTCTGTCTGTCTGTCTGTCTCTCTCTCTCTCTCTCTCTCTCTCTCTCTCTCTCTTCTCTGTCTCACCCCATTCTTTCTCTTTGAATATATTTTCATTTCCTTCTATTTTCTGCCGTTTTCCATTCCTCCGCTTACTAAACTGAATTAATTACGGCAAAAGACGAACTCTGGGAATGCAGCTAGGAATTTGGTGTTGAATCAATATACAATATGTAACATAAGATGATTTCCAAAGAGTGGGATAAAGAAAAACTACGGATAATAAATAGACTACTTTATGTTTTCTTTTCTTTTTCTCACGTTTGCCAATAAAGGTATCGGCAGTTATTTTGACATTTTCACTGTATAAAGTCACAAAAATTACGGAAAAAATCAGTGAACAGCACACTTCCGTCTATCGAATACGTACGCTTGACAACAACTGACGTTTGGCGGGCTCAGGTCGTTCAGCCAGGCTGGGTGATGGTGAGGGCGGAGTCGAGCCGATCGATCATGACACCTGTTGCCACGTCATAAGTGGCCTGGGCCAAGTAGGTAAGCTTTTCGCGCGCCAAACTCAACACTAAAATGACCCATAAATATGTTGATCTGCCGCTAAATGAACAAACAACCACACAGATCAGTCTAGATAGGCGTCATTTTTATGTAAGTCCCCCTTTACATGATAAATTATTGCGTAAATTGACCCTAAATTTATCCATCTCACATTAAGCACAGACATAACATCACGCTGTAGATTGTGAAGACTTAAATGCTTTTGAGAAGTTAATATTTATGGAGTCCTGATATCCAATGCTTGGTCGACAAAGTCTTAACAAAAAAAAATGTAACTTTCAACAGGGATCGAACTTGTGTATCCCTGTTATTGAAGGTGCGTTTAACAGACAGCAGCTGAAGTTTATGTTTTCACATTTCATGGTATGGATGACCAAACCAACTTAAAATTACAAATATTTATCATTAGGGCAGCAAGAGATGTTTTTGAACTGACAAGCTGCGAGTGTCCCAAGAGAAATCATCTGCTGATGATTAATGTAGAGATTATTTTTCAATTATAAAAACACCGGTCATGGGACAGAAGAAGAAGAAGAAGAAGAAGAAGAACGAAGAAGAAGAAGAAGAAGAAGAACGAGGAAGAGAACGTGAAGAAGAAGAACAAGAACAAGAACAAGAAGAAGAGGGGAGAGGAGGAGTAGGAGGAGAAGAAGGAGAAGTAGAAAGAGTAGAAGAAGGAGGAAGAGAATGTGAAGAAGAAGAAGAAGAAGAAGAAGAAAAATGAGCAAGAGAACGTGAAGAAGAATGAGAAGGGAGGAAGAAGAGGAGGTGGAGAAGAAGAACGAAGAAGAGAACGGGAAGAAGAAGAAGAAGAAGAAAGGGAACGTGAAGAAGAACGAGGAAGAGGAGGAGGAGGAGTAGAAGAAGAACGAGGAAGAGAATATGAACAAGAAGTAGAAGGGGAGGAAGAGGAGGAGGAGAAGAAGAAGAGAACGGGAAGAAGAAGAAGAAGAAGAAGGGAACGTGAAGAAGAAGAAGAAGAAGGTGGAAGAGGAGGAGGAGGAGAAGAAGAATGAGGAAGAGAACGGGAAGAAGAAGAAGAAGAGGAAGAAGAAGAAGAACGAGGAAGGGAAAGTAAAGAAGGAGGAGAGGAGGAAGAGGAGGAGGAGAAGAAGAAGAACGAGGAAGAGAACGTGAAGAAGAAGGAGAAGGGGAGGAAGAAGAGGAGGAGGAGGAGGAGAAGAAGAAGTACGAAGAAGAGAACGGGAAGAAGAAGAAGAAGAAGAATGAGGAAGGGAACGTGAAGAAGAAGAGGAGGAAGAGGAGGAGGAGAAGAAAGAGGAAGAGAACGTGAAGAAGAAGAAAAGAACGAGGAAGAGAACGTGTAGAAGAAGGAGATGAGGAGGAGGAGAAGAACGAGAAGAAGAGAGCGTGAAGAAGAAGAACGAGAAGAAGAAAACGTGAAGAAGAAGAAGAAGAAGAAGTAGAAGAAGAAGATCCTTATTGTTTTAGAATAAAAGATAAAAATTAGAAACTTTTTTAAATAATTAAAAACCCTAAATTCCTAAATCTCAAAAAAAAGTGTGAATATTATTTTCTTTTTTGCACACCAAATACCGAGAATATGGCAGAAAATTGAAATGTTTACAAATATATTCGATTATATTTCGTTACTTTTAATTTGAATAGAGACTTGAGGATTGTAGAGTCTGCCTTCTATCACCATGGCTAATGCTAACCTCCTGAAGAGGGGACTCACTGTGTCTTTTTGATCTCACGTTTCCCCATGAAGGTGAAGTGATTACATTGAATCAACCGTTTTTCTCATCAGAATCCATCTTGCACATTCATAAATCTACAATTCCTCCGTGCATTCAATATTGCTACCATATTTTATCTAGCGCTCCGGTTATATACCCCTAGATCCTTTATCCAAAGATAGGTCTGTTATGTTATAGGTCCTGACCTGGCATTTCAACTTCAGTCAAATTCCCACCGTCGTGACGCATATTCCCTCTGTCTTTTGATCTTCAAAAAATTAAATGCAATGTCAATCGTTATCTACTGTCTTCTTGATTCCTTTTCTTTGATTGTTATCGCTCCCTAAAACTTTTTATCTTTTGTTTATTCTTTCACACTCAGTCAACCCCTTGTGTCTCAGCGGCTTTATTGCCTTGATTGGGGTGAAATATTTTTTAAATATATGACAATAGTGCAGAATCATAAAATATTTCAATTGATTTTCAATCTCCACAGAATAATCTTTTAAACCTTTTTCACAATCTAGCTGCATCACAATCTTTTATTTTATTGATTTATGCGTTTTTAATTTAGTATTTTCCTCTATCACCTATGGTCCGTTCTCAAGCCATGTTAAGCGCCATGATTTTGAAAAGCCGAGTTTCAAGGCAGGTAGACACTGTCCCGCTTGAAGATCTTGTATCAGACTAAGTGTAGTTATAAATTTACACCCGAAACCACGCTTGATAGTGAAATTTTCCCAGCTACCCTGCACAATATGGCAACATCATTGTTAGGGTTTTCATTATTCTGTGTAACATCCTTTATTTCCTTTATTTCAGATTCGACAGTTTTGGGGTAAACCACGCTAATAGCATTTCTCCTCTCTAAGAACAATCGGACATGGAAAAGGCCTCAACGATGAAGAAAAGTTTGCGATCATGAAAGAAAGTGCTAAAGTCATTGTCATTGTGCCATTGCAGAGAGGTTATGTCGTTATGTGGACACGGTTAGACGATTCCTGAGGGATCCTTCGCCAATGAAGAAACGATCCGATTGAGGGACCTCCAAGACTAGAGCTACGGATTTAAGGAATATTATCCGAAAGTCAGGTGGGAAACCCGGAAAAAAAGCAAAGCCATTTTCAACGCCGCTGGACGTCTTCATGAAAAACTCCATAAATCGGGATCATGGCTTCCGTGCGAACTCCTTTGAAACTGTCTCATTTAATGCTTTGTCACAGGAATTTGAGGCTTCTTTGGGCCCGGAAGTATATGACGTTGGGCTTGTGTTCTGTTCACTGACGACACCTGGGCAACTCTTGAGGAACCTGATTGTTGGGCAAAATATGTCGATTCGGAGATGAGCGACACCAATGTTTACAGTATTAACAACAGGGTGGAGGAGTCATGTTTTGGCCCAGTCATCGTACCTGAAGTCTTTAAAGTGATCGCAGTCGCCTACTGCAATCTCTTAAAGGAGGTCTTGGATCCATGGCTAGATGACATATTGCTGTCACTTCTAAGGACTCCAGTATTCATGCATGACAATACTCTCTTCCACATTACCAGGGTCACCCTAGCATTCCTAGGCTTTTACGTCACACAAGATGAAAGGTTGATGGTTTGGCCGCTTGCCTCTCCAGATCTTAACCCTATCGAAAATCTTTGATCCATCATTAAACAAGATGTTTATACTGATGGACTCGCATTTGCGTCGAAAGATATCTTATGGGTGACCATCAAAGCTGCAGAAGAGGCAAACTAACATTCTACGATAAAAATTTGACAGATTCCATGAGTGATAGAGTTTTTGATGTTGTCCGTCGAAATGCGCTCATGGGGTTAAATAATGCATTATGTCAAAAATCTTGTGATATGATTTTTTGTTAAATATATACTCGAGGCATGCTTAATATGTACCATCATACTCCAATTTCTCCAAAAAAATGTCTACATGGGCTATTTTTATTCAAAAACTTTTGGCAACGTTCACCACAAAATTGTCGAATCTAGAATTAAAATAAAAATAAATAAAGGACGTTACACAGAATAAAGAAAACCTAACAATGGTGTTGTCATATCGTAGAGAGCAGCTGGGAAATGTTTTTTTTCAAACTCAATTTAGAGAAACCCGAGAAATCGTAAATATCACTAACAATTAGCGTGGTTCGGAGTGTAGATATAAATTAAGTCTCTCTCTCTCTCTCTCTCTCTCTCTCTCTCTCTCTATCTATCTATCTATCTATCTATCTCTCATGAACGAAATGTCAGGAAGTACTTACTCTCACAAACTATTATTTTAATAAGTTTACGCAACTCACATACATACACACACAAACACAAACTAACACACATATATATATATATATATATATATATATATATATATATATATATATAAATATTCTGTCATATGGTTAATAATTAATATTTAATAAATGTTTTTCGTACTGTTTATATAGGTACCCTTTCGTTTGCTTTGTTTTATTAACCAACCGGTCTATTTTACATACTGTAAGAAACACACGTGGTCCCATTTAATTTTATATTATAATTATATATATATATATATATATATATATATATATATATTGACAAATGGCAAAACGATTCATTGAAACTAGATTTTCTAGATACAACAACGAAAAGAGAAATGTGTGTGTGTGTGTGTGTGTGTGTGTGTGTGTGTGTGTGTGTGTGTGTGTGCTTAAATAATGAACCATTAGTACTTTTTTCTCTGAGGTGGCGTTTTTGGAACTGATGAAGCCTAGAAAGGCGAAACGCGTAATCAAATCTAGTTTCAATGAAACGTTTTTTCATTTATCAAATTTCTTCAAAATTTTGTTATGATAATATATCTTATATTCAAGCATATATATATATATATATATATGTGTGTGTGTGTGTGTGTGTGTGTGTGTGTGTGTGTGTGTAAATATTCTCAGATGGAGTCTATCTGTAGAAGAGACAAAATGAATACAAAGAGATAAAAGGTAAAAACTCTACTTAGCCGACGCCTTTCGACCTCTGAGGGACTTTATCAAGTTTGCTTTGATAAAATCCCTCAGAGGACGAAACACCTCGGCTAAGTATAGTTTTTCCTTATATCTCTTTTTTTATATATATATATATATATAATTATATATATATATATATATATATATATATATATATATATACATATATATATAGAGAGAGAGCTTTACGGTATGCTATATTTATGGGTTAACGTGCTCAATATCAGGGATATAGCGTATCTAAATATAAAAGTAGACATTGAGTGGGAGGTGATAATAAAGTGTTGAAACTGTCTGTAGTGAATACAGTCTAAAGCGCTTTCGGCAATTCATTCACCATTTTCATGGGTTCGCTGTTAGAATGTTTTCCTGTGATTATGTTCTCAATTGTGTTTTGCGGAGGTAGTAGTAATTCTAAGCTGTGTTTAATGAGATGTCGTGACATTTCTATACATATTGTCTATGTCTCAAAATTCACAGCGATCTTTTCCGGGAAAGAAAGACTGAATACAAAATTTAAAATCGGTTTTCGAAGTGTATAAAAAAAAAAAAAAAATTGTTGCAGTAATTTTGAAAATAGCGACGATCAGCATTAGAAACTCTAGCTTCGGCCTGGGCTCGAACTCCGACCGATTTCAAAATCCGAAACCATCCTAGCAAGTCGTCAAGACCACCCATTTCCACTTCCCCTCTTTTGCCTCATTTTATCCCAAGCGAAGCTCGAGTAAACATTTCCAGAATAATCGATCTAAACTCCAATGACTTAAACTCGTGACCGACAGTTGGCTTTATCGGCTGCAAATTCGAAGAGAAAAATAAAATGGAACGCAGCTTCCAAGTAAGGGCGAGGAAATAGCAAAGAAACAGCGAAATGCGCATGTGCAGCCAGGCGTTAAATTTAACAATCAGCTGCACCTGCCGGACAAGATATTTGGGAACAGGAGAAACTGAATCGTTTTTGTTTTGCTTTTCTCTCTTTTTTTTTTTTCTGCTTTCTATCTTTCTGTCTTAAAACGCTTTCCTATTTCCGTTTAGACATACCTTTCAGTCTATCTATCTATTTATCTATCTACCACATTCGGCGTTCATCTATTTAACTGCGCCCACACAATCATTCAAGTGTGCACATACACACACACACACGCACACACACACACACACACGCACACATATGGTATATTTTTTTTTCTAAGAAGTCAATAGTTTTATTCGACATTATTTCCTAATACAGCAAAATCCACAAAATAAAGTTTGTATTAGTTGATAATATACAGGGTGCGGCAGAAATACCGCCCATATATACCTTGCAGAAATACCTCTCACATATTGATAAGCAATGGTGTTATCATCATGGGGACTTAGCTAGATTGCACACACATACACACACACACAGAGACACACATTGAATAATGATCTACTGTCCCAATACAATATATATATATATATATATATATAGTCTTAAGGTGTGCTATATTTATGGGATAAAGTGCTCAATATCAGAGATAGGGCGAGTGTAAATATAAAAGTGAACATAGAAGGCAACACTTAGAGGCGACAGGCTGTTTCATGCTAAACGCAGTCGTCAGGCTTAACGATAGCGTCTAGCATGAAACAGCCTGTCGCCTCTGAATGTTGACTTTAATGCTCACTTTTATATTTATATATAAAGAAACAGAAGGCTAAGCAGAGGAAAACAAAAAAGAAGAGGTTTATTAAATACTCATACAGAGAACACAAAGACTCGGGTAAATCAAATACCACTCAAATGATATTTATTTTTGAAATAAAACAGAAAATGTGACATAAGGCCAAAAGTGCGTATGGCGGAAGGCTGTTCACCAATCTCTCTTAGCTAGCCACAATCCCTGATCCAAACAAGCTACACAATATACCTTACGCCAAAACATCACATTCTTACTTACAATTCATACTACAGTCACTATAAAACCTCAAGTCTTAACTAGTGCTTATATGTACAATTTGCCCGTGTGGGTGGGTAAAAAATTAATAACTTTAAAAAAATGAAACCCTATTGAATATATACAATATGTGAAATACTATATACAAGAAACTAAAGAAAATAATGTTAGTAATAGAAAAACCTACAGTCCTTTATTGTGACAAAAACGTCAGTTAACTGGACGAAATTAACGCAGGACTTAGATAATTTATAAAAATAATGCGATCCATTACACACACAACTATACACTCATTCATACACTACAACAAATACGAAAAGTAGATTTCAAAAAAGAAGTGTGTCCTGCATCGACCAGAGAACTAATTTCTCTGCTCAACTAACGGGGAATAAAAGCGGCTAATGAGTATACTTCCCCAAGGTAAGTTAACATTGACGGAAAAACAAAAAGCAAAACAAGCCTAAAGTAATCTATTTTGGGTGGTGTTGCCAATGTTCAATCCAGTTTTTCCAATAATGCCTAACCGGCAACAAAATACCACTCTAAGTCAGCCCTTTGACTCGACGACACAAACGCGCAAGTCTCACCCACCTTTTGTCAAATTCTGATGGCGAGAGTAGTCACCTTTCCGTCCTAATCTCGACTTTAAACTGATGATTAAAGAACAAGATCAATTGGGAAGCGATAAACTTCTTGCCCTCGTAGAATGCTTTCTGTCGCTCTGTCCATATCACGACTCCCATAACACCGAGCAAGCAAAGGAGCACATAGCGATCAGACTTAGTCAACGACGGTACCACATTACTACAAACAGAATTAGTCTCGAAACAAAGAACTTTCGGCACCGCATGCGAAACCTCTTCAATAAACTTGTACAATGTCACTACGACACTGCAGACTTTGAACTACTACTCAAATCCTACTCTAATGTCGCTACTTACTATATTTATAAGTTAGAGCAGTCCATTTTCACCATAGTGCAGGAAGTACGCTAAGTCCTACTATGAAACCAGTGTATTTTGGAGAAGACCACATTTCTACGAACCTTGTGGACTGGCGCTACAGCATCACAAAGAACTGTATCAGGTAACAGAGACCACATCGCTTGTGTGTTTAAACAGTAGCAACAGTTAAAATGTAACTTGAAGTGAAAATAATGACATAATTAATATGTTGATATTCCACACTACATCTAACAAAAGATTAGGAAGGAAACTCCCATCAATACTAGAAAGAGCAATAACAGCTACTGGACTTAAGAAATCTATTCTCAAGAAAAATTGCTTTAAGAGAAAGATTTTATAAATTTAATCTGACATTAATACAAGCTGCTCACTCAAGGAATGACAAATGTTTCCTTATAGGGAAGAAGCTAATGTTTCCATTATTATTCAACTTCCTTTGTATATGCATCATGTCATTAGTTAGGTTGTCCATATATACTGGAGAGAGCATACAGCATATTCTTCTTCAGGATGTGGGTGATCATCAAGGCTCTCCACAAATTCCTATTCTTTGTTGCTCTTTGTAAGGTTTTGATTCAGTGTCTCAAACAAAAGGTTAGGAAGGAAACTCCCATCAATACTAGAAAGAGCAATAACAGCTAGTGGACTTGAGAAATCTATTCTTCTGAAAAATCGTTTTAAGAGAAAGATTTTATAAAATTCAGCCTACAGCATCCCTAACTAATGAATACGGAATATTTCCTTATAAGGAAACGGCTAATATTACCATTACTTGTACTATGGCATATACTATCATAAAATTTAATATTATATATTTACACAATAAAATTGATATTAACTAATCGATTTTGGTATACTTAGTAGTAGCAAAATATCGCAAGTGTTTTAGTTTGTAATATCTATTCTTATTATAAAAACTAAAAATGATAACAGCTTCCTGTGAAACAACCAATATCCTTTGACATCTTTGAACGATTGTTACTCATTTTTGATTGGAATATATGTTAAAAACACGACATTTCAATCAAGTTTCTTTTGACCATCTTCAGATTTCCGTTACCTTTACATATAGGATTATTATATAGTCATTATTATACAGGCTGACCCAAATAGATTGACATCATTTAAAATGTGAATAGCTGAGTAACTACATGTCCCTGGCAAACGAAATTAAATAAGTCTTCATGTTCAACAATAAAATCTTTATTTATTAAAAGTGGAAGAAGACATTTAAAGGAATTTAAATTTTATAACCGATTTTACAAAGCTTCACAAATGTTCAATATATGCACCACCTGTGACACGACACACGTCAAGTCCGTAGTCCAGCTCCGGCCAAACACGTTGTAGCATGTCTTGCGTAACATTATCCACTGCCTCGGTGATTCTCTTCTTAGTTCCTCTAGGCTTGGAGTAGGAGAGGGGATATAGATCCGTCCTTTCACATAGCCCCATAGAAAAAAAAATCACAAGTCAGATGAACGTGGTGGCCATTTCAACAATACATTATCACTGGCACGCTCGACCCATCTTCCTGGTAGATTCTCTATGAGATAAGTCCACACAGTCAACCTTAGTTTTTACATAATTTGATAAAATGTGAGATAATTTAAGCGAGAATTATCTATTCGTGAGGAGGGGGACATTGTGTATTATCATTTTATCCTTGTGACGCCGGCTTGTGTTCGTTAACAAGACAATAGTTGCTGACTACATGATCCAGGAATCGAACTCACGTCCGCAGATGACAACGACACTACTACTTCAGCGTCCCAATCGAGATCAGTGGCGTCCTTTAGAGCCGTAAATTGATGATGATTTGTGTGCGTGTGCCAGGTTTTATTATGCAAAGAAAAAGCTGCATACTATTTTATTTTATTTTATTTACAATATATCTTTTGAGTTGTCAGCACCGTGGAATTTCTACGGATAAAAATAAATAATGATTGAATCATTTATTTATTTTTCCAGAATCTCAAAAACAAACAATAAAAAGAGATTTACCACTTCTGCTACAATATAATATTAAAAAAATTCAGATGCAAGAAATGGCTGACTGACAGGTAAAAAAAATCTTTGTTTGACCATGAAACTACTGTGTTGCTCAGTTTGGTAAGGGGCCGTTCATATAAGACGCATTCATTTATCGTGAGAAGGGCAACTTTCTCTCGGGCTGATTGACACTGAAAGATTGTAGAAATCTAAAATCTAAAACATATTGCTTTTTGATGTCTCGGGAAGGGATATATTTGATCGAAGTAGAGAAAGTGGTTTTGGATTACTGTAACCGAGTAGGACAATCTAGCAGGTAACCGTAATGGACTGGTCCTCGTCGTAGGCAATAGGCATCCTCCTGTACCTCCACATCAGTCTGTATTTATGGCTGACACCAGCCAATCATATTATTGTGAGGGGGAACCCAGGTGTATGCATATTCATTACATCACTTTTTATACCAATATTTCGCAGTGTAGGCTTGTATTTGTACTAAATCGGTCCTAAAATAGGTTCGACGTACAAAACCTTAGGAACTTGATATATAGGTATTACGCAGAGTAATTTTGTTGTGGTCGCTGACTACTTTCGCATTCGACTAACTGTCGACTACTGTCGTCCGACATCGACGCTATTTAGTAACTGCCCCACGCAGTCACATGTGGCACAAGGCCGAATTTAATGTGGGGTTCCCGAGCCCGTAGGCTAGGCCAAAAAATCCCCGTAGACCCCGCATAAACGGGATCGGGTCTGTCTACCTCCCCGGACGAAACTCTGCCCTTCGGCATAGCCTCGTCCGGGTTCCTCTCTACTCGAAGGCAGAGAGTTCGACTGTCGTCCGACATCGACTGACCCTCGTTTCTATTACTACCCTTACTTATATTAGATGGGAGAGTCTATTAACTATAGAATAGGTGTGTTTCACCATAACCAATATGAAGATAATTCAGCTAAAATTAATAACGCCAATTTTGTTTTTACTAGACGCGTGTTAAAATGCTTACAGTATTTTGTATTGTTGAAGTTATCGCTAACATTTTACTCTACGTTTCATTCAATTTCGCAAACCAATCGATGAAATTTGAATAAAGCTGATTTGTTTGGAAAAATACTTTGACAAAAAACCCTACTTGGCGGTTTAATGCTTTCTTTAATTTAATTTAATTTTAAAGGAATTCATGATAAAATATTTTTTAAGAAAATGTATTTACCTTTTTAACAACGAACAATAAATTCTTACGATTTCTTACTCTTGAGCATGCAACTTAAAACTGGCCATGCATAAATATTTCTTTCTATAGCCAAATTCCAACTTTCGCCTTGTGATTTGTTTATAGTTGTCGCAAACGCAGATTGATCTGGAAACCTGATTAGTGCATATATAAAAACTTAAAGAAAAAATATACAACAAAATATTGCGTTTTTATTAAATAAGTATTTGTTATATTAATCATTAAATTGTTTTTAAAATAGTGTGAATATTTTGTATGTTAAATAATAAAACTTAATTTTTCCAAAAAATGAAAATTTATTGTATGTATCCTTTGTAAAACCAAATGTAATTTGTAACTCTTACCTGTTTGCACTTCTCCCCCAAATTTGGTTTTGATTGGTCAATATTTCAGAGGGTGTGATGAACAGACTAACAGAATTCAGAAAATTTTAGCTATAGATAGATTAAATGGGGCAATTCCATATCATTTAAAGCAATAGTCCCATTGGCACCTTCTCAGATGTTGTTGAAATCTTTTCTTCTTTTATGTGCCGTAGGCGATCATAGCCCTCCACATCCTCCTGTCTCTTGTAGATCTCAATAAGTTTTGTCTTTTTGTTATTTCTCCCAGTCCCTGTTCTGCTATCCACTTGTTTAAGCCTGTTAAGTATGTCACAGGTTGATCTCCCCTGTCTCTCTTTCCCTCTATCCGCCCTGTGAGTATCAGATTTTCCAAGCCCTCCTTCCACTACATGTCCCAGAAATTTCAACTGCCTCTTTCTGATGTTAAGTATAATTCTTCTTTTTGTATCCATACTCTCCAAAACCGCGTAGTTACTCATATGTTACATGACTAGCGTATCTGTATGCACAAAAAAATTTATTAAATTTTATATAAAAATATTTTCATGCTTTATTTATATAAAATTACGTTCAGGGTATAAGCTGTGTTATGAAATCTGAAGGGATATCGTGTTTATGCTTGGGTTCTATTCTCAAGCTGCCATATTTTATAGATGCCATATACAAATTAAATAACCTGTATTCCAAAATCCGAAATATTTTGAAACCCGAAGAACTTCCGGTTCCGAGAATTTCGGATAAAGAATTCTCAGTATTTTATTTAGCTTTTGAAATGCTTCATTAAATTGTACAGTTTCTTTAATAAAACAGTTTTTTTAATAAAATGGCGAGGAAGTATTGAAAATGTTTCAATGTCTTCTCTTCTTTTATGTGATATGAAGCGAGGACGATGATGAATTTGCAAAAAATAAAAGTGGGTGTTGGTGAAGACAGGGAGTTTTCTGATTATATTGCTATCCAGTTGTGAATTAAGTTTTGTTTGACAAATAAAAAGACATTAAAGAGATAAGAAGATTTTTAGTGGTGAATGACATTTATGAATATTTGACATATTAATATCTCTATCTCTCTCTTTTCTCTCTCATATATATATATATATATATATATATATATATATGTGTGTGTGTGTATATATATATATATATATATATATATATATATATGTGTGTGTGTGTGTGTGTGTGTATGTATATATATATATATATATATATATATATAAATATAAATCGAAATTTCGCTTGAAGATGGAACGGAGCCCTTTTTTAATTTCAACTCAATTTAATTTAAAGGATTATATTGAAGTTTTCGGCTCTTGTTTTTGAAACATGAGACCTCTTATGTAGCGATTTGGAATCATATTTTTAAATAAATAATTATATATATATATATATATATATATATATATATATATATATATATATACACAAAAATAAAGAGAAAAAAACAGACCTATTAAGAATTTACAGTTCTTGGCATTTACTTTTTTTAAAGTGCTCAGTACAAAGTTGAGCATAATATTATTATAATATTTTTCAGAGTCTGTCTATATTTCTGAGATTAGGTATTATGTACATTATTTATATCATTCGGACTATTGTCCTCATCTTTGTCGCCATATTTATCACAACGTTTCGGCCGTTGTACGCTCCGGCCTTCTTCAGGTGGCTGGAATTTCGAACTGAACCCTTTATTTCGCTCACTCCTTCATATGTCCGAAACTCCGCCCACTTCGTGGAAATAATCAAAGATGCTCCCATCCTATCCAACCAGATGGTGAGCTTGGACGTGATGAGTTTGTTCACCAAGGTACCCACGGAGGGGGCACTCTCAGTAGTCAGAGACAGATTGGCCTCTGACTCTTCCCTAGAGGAGCGGACCAGTATTCCAATAGATAATCTGATGGAGATGTTGACTTTCTGTACACAAACAACACACTTCGGAATGGGATCACACATATATCGACAGGATGAGGCCTTAGCAATGGGCTCGCCATTATCACCAGCAATGGCGAATATATACATCGAATGTAAATAATGTACATAATATTTTTATTATAATATTTCACATCGCTACACAAAGATTTCTATGTTTCGGAACTTTAAAACTGCCCATCTTCAGGTGATGTTAGATAACTTCTGATGAAAATAATTTAATTGGGACATCAGAAAACAATTCGGTAGCTCATTTGTGAGTTAAAAAAGCAGTGAGGGAACCAAAATTCAAAAAATTAAAAAAAAAACACATTTCTGGGCATTTCTTGAATAACTAATCATAAAACGGAACAAAGCTAAAATATAAAATTGAACGATACATAATTATTTTTCATTGAAAAATAATTATGTAGCGTTCTTTGTGGTATTTTTTAAGATAAAGCGTTAAGGTGGTCATTTATAAAAATATCGCCGGAAGTGTCCGTCAGGTCAAAACCAAGGTCACGTATTTTAATTGACCTCCTGATTTTAAAAGTTAAAACATGTTACTTTTATATATTTTTCACACGTGTATTGATGAGAACTTCTTAATACTACTGTTTCCTGGTCTGATTCAACTCTGACCATTAACTTCATGTATATATATATATATATATATATATATATATATATATATATATGTATATATTAAAGAAAAACAGAAACCGTTGATGGAACTAACAGACAACTTGCCAAACCTAAGACCCTCATCCAGATAAGGTCTCGAATAAAATAAATGATAAAATGTAGTCGGTCTGATGAGGCAGGTATATATATGTATATCTGTCGAAATAAATTTATAACCAGTTATATGAAGAATTAAATATTTTCATTATTATTATTTATATTGGCCTGTATATAAAGTTATACATTGTGCTCTCATCATCGATTTAGCTTTTTAATATTTTTATATTAAATAGTTCTACTTGGAATTATCCCTACCACCTACGATATATATATATATATATATATATATATATATATATATATATATATATATATATATATATATATATATATATGATCAATAGCAATTTTATGTCAGAAATGTGGTGAATCTTATTACACTGAGCAACTTGATGCATTGTTTTGTAAAATGTCTCTTTCATGTTCATATAATCTTACATTTAGATTCCTTGCGATTTCTCCTGTGTATTTTTGGGACAATTATTACAGGCGATCGAGTAAATTACTCCCTCAAGTTTTAAAGATTATATGAACACAAAAAGGACATTTTACAAAACAGCTATGATTAATTAATGATGAACATGTCAGTTTCGTTTATGATCAATTTCATCACGACTTTTAGGGTAAGCTTGGAGAGTAATTATACATTCTTATCACTCAAAATAGAGTCCAGTAGTGTTATAAAAACGTCGGAGAGTGAACATAGAAGTCAACACTTAGAGGCGACAGTCTACTTCATGCTATATACAATCGTCAGGCCTTAAGACTATATATATGAAGAAATATAGTCTTAAGATGTGCTATATTTATGAGATAAAGTGAGATAAGAGCATATATATATATATATATATATATATATATATATATATATATATCTGTTTTACTCTTGGATAAGACTTGTGTTTTTATGTCCATCGTTTTTCGTCATATTGAACTGAATTTGTATTTTAATGAATTTTGTCTTGAAAATGGTTTATTAAAACCGAAACGTCTGACGTCGACAATTCTTTCATTTTAACTACATTTATGGATTTTTGTTTGTTTTTCAAAATTTCTACATATATATATATATATATATATACAAATTCTGACCAAACGACCATTCTTAAACATATCTGTTAGTCTTCTTGGTCAGACCGAGAACTTTTCAGCATCTCCTCTTATGTATTTAATGATGTAGTTTACAGTTGATTAAAAGATGAATTTGCAATACGCAGTCTCAGTAGTTGGTAAGCGAACTAACCAACCTTCTGCGCCCTCTCCCCTTAATCAATGTTTTATATTACTAAACTTTACTACTGCATGTTAGTAAGCCATAGAACGCGAACAAAACTCAGTTCCCTAGCAAATTGGCCTGAGAGACTGCTTACTAACCACATTTCTCTTTCCTCGACCCCCTCCCTCCCCCTCTCTCTCTCTCCTTCTCTCTCATTGGATTAGGTTTCTCACGCATGCGCTGTTTCTAGCATTTTCTCTCTTTCCTCTTCCGGTCACAGACACACGGGATCTAATTGATTTCAGCAGAATTCCATTTCTCTCAGTCTGTGTCCATTCGCCTCCGGGAGTTTCTTTAATGTCCAGCTGTTACTGACAGAAACCATTTTTTCTTTCCCGCCAAGAACTGTGCTAGGCTGCAAAAATGGAACTTTAGCAGAAAAATGAGAAACGCAGAATCGTCAAGGTACAAAATTTAGCACAATGTGAAACTTTGAATATGTCTAAATATTCTTATTCTGGGTAAGACAGAGACGTTTTTGAAAAATAAATTTTAGCTTCAAAAAATGTTATTGGCATCAGTGCGTTCCAATTGAATTAGCAAAATCACGTGTGGAAAATCCCTTTTGTGGTTTCCATTTTCATTGATGCATATCTGAAGGCGTTCTCGGACACGGGCCTCCACTCTTTCCAGTATTGCTCTATCGATTTGGGGGACTTCTACACAAATAGCTTCCTTCAAATCGGCCAATGTACGGGACTTATGCTTATAAACACGGGACTTGAGGTTTCTCCACAAGAAATAATCACACATGGACAAATCAGTGGATCTAGGGGGAGGTGGGGGCCAAACAGTGTCAGTAAACCTGGAAATGAGACGGTCACCGAAGAGAAGTCGAAGAACGCCCATTGATGGTCTGGTTGTGTGGGCCGTCGCCCCATCCTGCCGAAACTACACACGTCAGGTAGAGATAATTTTTCGTTGTAATTCAGACACAAAGAAATTGTTTATCATCTCGATGTAACGACCGGAGTTCATAGTAACAGCATTTCTATTATGGACTCCACAAAACGACCAATGACACCAACATACAACAATAAACTAAACTATCATATTGGGGCTGTGTAGAGGTCTTTCGTGCAGTCCTTTCGGATTTTCGAGAGCCAAGTAACGACAATTCTGTTGATTCACCATGCTTTTGAGAGAAAAATGAGCTTCATCACTCATTAACAAAATGGTGGTTGTCATTTGCCTCAAAAATGTCTTCATATGACGTGCGAAGTTAAGTCGCTGTGTATAGTTTCCTGGTCTCAACTGTTGACCAATAACCAATTTGCAGTGGTGGAAATGCAGTTCTTCATTCAAATTAAGCCTTATCGAATGATTTTCGATGCCAAGTTCAGTAGCATGCCTTCAAGCAAAAGCAATTCGGACTACGCAGCAAAGCTTGTCTGATGCGTCTTCTGGGGTACGTACCGTTCATCCCCCCCATCGATATGCTATTCATTAGTGTACCTCGTGTATAAAGTGCACGAACCCAATGTAAGATTGCATTACAAATGGGAACGGCCTGATTTTGGTGAATGTTGAATCGGCGAATTTTTCCTTTTTCTTAATACTTTACTTAGCTTTTGGAAAACATCTTTCGTTATTTCAATGCACCTCCGGATTTCGATGCCGTTCTTTCCGACCTAATCTTGGTGTCTCCAATTAAAGAGATTAAGTCCAATTTAGGACTTTTTCTTAAAGATTTATTTTTGTAACATGCTACAACTTATGTTGAAAAATAGAGTATTAGCCTAGAAAGCATCACACAAGGCGATAATGCCCCTATGACGCAAGGGGGGGTCACTGAAAGTGAAAGAGAATGAGAAGACTAGTAAGGAAAAAACAATAGACAAACAGAATTCAGGAAGCCAGAAGATTGACGGTGCATTTAAATTTTTAATTGTAGGAAGCAAGAAACCGGAAGAGAGTTCCGCAGGCGAAAAGTGAAAGAGAAGGAACTATTAGAATAGAACATACGGTTGCCTCTATCTATTTCAACTGTAAAACGGTGAGACCTAATTGCCAATCTAGTAGTAACCTTCAGTTCATGCGGTCGGTGTAATAATGTGCGTTTTGATGTTGCACATCACATGAAGATTTCCTTGGGAAAAATGTATTACTGGTCTTTCATCCCCCCCCCAAACACCACCATCTGTTTCCAGCATTCCAATTTTGATTCCCAGCAATTAGATCAAAACAACTGCATGAAAATATTTCTGGAAAAGACAGAGAGTAGCCATGTGACAGCGGTGGGAAAGTGACTAGAGCCGAGAGGCCAGATCAGGACTAATAACATTACAGACCCTTTTTTGGGATTTTATGGAGAATATTGTAGATAAAGCAATTCAGGCTTAGTATATTTAAAGTATTCCCATCGGGATCATACGTACTTATCTCATTCCTAATTTGTTTTTATTAATCCAGTCCAGTGGCTGAAATCTTTGGGAAAAGCCAAAACTTCAGGGGGTCAAAATTGGACTGATGGGAAGAGAAGTGGGGTGGCTTTTTCTTTTTCCTTCTATCCTTCTTTTTTCTTTCTTTCTTTCGTTCTTTCTTTCTTTTCTTTCTTTCTTTTTTCATTCGTTCTTTATTTATTTATTTGCTTCTTTCTTTCTTTCTTTATTTCCTTCTTTTTTCTTTCTTTTCTTCTTTCTTCATTTATTTATTTCCTTTATTTATTTTATTTATTTATTTTCTTCTTTATTTGCTTCTATTTTTTTACTTATTTCCTTTTCTCTTTCTTTATTTCCTTCTTTTTATTTCATTCTTTTTTTCTTTCTTTCTTTCAACATTTTCCTTTCCTCTTTTTTCCTTTTTTTTACTATCTTCTACCCTCTCTCTCTCTCTCTCTCTCTCTCAAAGTTTCCATTCTTTTTACCTTTCTTTCTTTCTTTCTTTCTTTCTTTCTTTCTTTGCAGACACGTTTAGTTTCCTTTTATTTTTCAAGCATTTTTCAGCAGGCGCAGACGTCACAAAGAAAGAAAGAAAGAAAGAAAGAAAGAAAGAAAGAAAGAAAGAAAGAAATCGGGCTACTGATCTTGTTATAATACCCGGATGTTACCGAAGTAGCGGTGGGGGAAGTGATGAGTCATTAAAAACAGAGAGAACCACAATCAGTCAAAATTTCCCAATAAACCATCTGTTCAACCTGACCTGAATTTAATCTTTCTAGTTACACCCATCTGCAGATTAAAAGCGTTTCACAGAAAAATATCTCTGACTAAAGTTTTAGAATTAATTTCAAGAAAAACAACCGATTCCAAATGACGACTTCGATAAAGTTAACAACCAAAAGTCGTTTACCAAAATCTTTCATTTTCACCCGGGATTTTATAAGCATCAGTTAAAAGAACATTTAAGAAGAACTTGCATGAAACATTGAATTATCACTGCACTTTTGTGGAATTTGTAAAAATTATTGTTCATTTTTCAAAAATGTTCGTATTTGCGTGGGAAAAGGGTACTTGAATTTGCTGCTTTTAAAATGCAGTATTTTTACTTCCCGTAAAAATATCGAGAAGGAAATGGAAGGACAAAAGAAATGAGGAGAGATGGAAGTGAGAGAATAAACATAAAAATTCAATAAAATGAAACGGAGAGAGAAAGAGAAAGAGAAAGAGAGAAATAAAACAAAAAGTAAATTAGTAAAAGAAAGGCGTAAAAAAAAGAAAAAGAAATAAAAAATTGAATTCTGAAATAAAAAAAAAGAATAGAAAAGAAAGAAAAAAAAGATGAGAATAGAAAGAGAACATAACTGATTTTGTTTGAAAGAATAATTTATTCAATGAATGATCCTCAAATAAAAAGTAAATCTGATTAATTTGTCATCCCCAAAAGTCTTTATCGATTATATTTCATATTCCGGATAAAAGAATTCTATTTAGACGTTCTTGGTTTCAAGAACTTTAGCCAAAGATCATTTCTCCATTGTCCTCAAGGTTAAAGAATCATATCCGATTTTATCGACTGTAATTCGGGAAGATTTAAAACCGAACGTACGATAACACAGTTTTCGCGGTCACCCTGGGGACCTGCAGATTACAATCTGCACGAAATTCTTGCAAGGTAAAATAGCGATTCAGAGAATCAGAGGCGATTCATTCTCAAAAATCATATGATTCGATACATTCTGAAAGGGCGGACGTATATGTTTAATGACGAGAATGACGAGAGTGGGTGCTAATGATAGATTCACGCGAGACTGAATGGCAGATCTCGTTAAATAAGAATAGATTAGTGTGGCTGCGTGTGCATGAGAGAGATAGAGGAAAGAGAGAGAGAAAAGAATCGAAAATAAAGAGATCAAATGAGAAATTGAATCTTTCGTTTATTTCTCTCTCACTATATATATATATATATATATATATATATATATATATATATATATATATATATATATATATATATATATATATATATATATTTTATTTTAATGAATATTGTCTTGAAAAGGTTTATTAAACTGAAACGTCAGACGTCGACATTTCATTCATTTTAAACAACATAATTGCATTTAAGGATTTTTGTTTGTTTTTTCCAAATTTTTCTTCATTCTGTCGGATCTATATCCATTTACATTTGCTTACATATATATATATATATATATATATATATGTGTGTGTGTGTGTGTGTGTGTGTGTGTGTAATGTATATATTATATAAAAATCCCATGAAACGTGGACATAAACCACGAAACTACGTAGTCGGGAGAAGAACGAAAAATAATTCAAATACGGATATTAATTTACCGTAATTTTTTCAATTTTTATATATATATATATATATATATATATATATATATATATATATATATAAGGTAGCTGCCTACATATATATATATACATATATATATAAGGTAGCTGGCTATATATATATATATACATACATATATATATATATATATATATATATATATATATATATATATATATATATATATGCAGCTACCTTCATACAAGCATATTTTCTTATATTGAGGGCTTCAAGAATTTCAAGTTTTTGAATTTCAAATTCTTGGAGCCCTTTACATAAGAAAAATACAAGCAACACTAAATAAGCTTAATTATGAATATAGCAACAATGTCTTGATATTCCTAAAAAGTAATGTTTTGGGGTACTCGAATTGTAATTTTATTTTTTTAAATTAGAGGTTGAGCATTTTAAGCAATAATAATAATAATAATAATAATAATAATGATAACAATAAACTGAGTTACCTCCCTTACAAAAACGGAGGGTGTTTCATGCATATTTACAAAACATTTCCCAACTATCATTTACATTAATTTTTTCTCTTAGCAGTTCACCACCTGAAGATGATCTTGGATCAGATTGAAAGTACTCAGGGAAAATAGATATAATATATCTAGATTATTCATCCATATATATATATATATTAAGACATTTTTATGTTTATACATTCTTTTTTATATAGATACAAATATCTAAGTAAATGCTCTGTTTATAATAAACAGTATTAACGACATTTACCGGCCTGAATGTCCGAGAAATTGTTATAGAAAATATTCGTCCTCCAACAGGAATCGAACTTGTATCCTATACGGAACCTTCATATAGCCAGACATGCCTTAACCGATTGAGCCACAGAGGATCGTTCAATTAGCAAGGTCGATTTTACTGATTTTAAACTACAATCTTGCATGATTCTCTCACGTACATTCATATCTGCTCAATGCGTATCCAAACGTAAACAAATGACGTCACACATTATAAAACATAAAATGTCTTAAAATAATTGTCGGACTTTGTTCATTTCATATATATATATATATATATATATATATATATATATATATATATATAATCATTGAAATAAGATATTCCTGCACAAATAACATGTATATAATTATCGATTCCCATAATAACTACATTCTAATTAAATTCTATGGGATCAACAATAAATCTGGTATGGATACTCCCTGTATTTGTAGAAATAGCGAACATTGTCCAGTCGATGGAAAATGTAGAGCTTCGAAGGTTATTTACCAATCAACTCTTTACCCCAAAGAAAATAAGGTAAACCACAATATATACATTGGAATTTCGGTGGGGGAATGGAAACAAAGACTTTACACCCATAGGCACTCTTTTTCCAACCAAAAATTAAAATACCAAACTGCTCTTTCAAAAACATTTTGTGAATTGAGGGAAAAAGATCTGAACCCTCAAATTTACTGGAAAATTATAGGTTTTGCCCACAGTCCTAATAATTTTAAAAGTAGATGCAACCTGTGTTTAGAAGAGAAGGTTAGAATAATGAAACTCGATAATCAAAGTATACTACTAAACCAAAGGAATGAGTTAGTTACCAAATGCCGTCACAGGAGTAAGTTTAAAATACTATTGATCTTGCTTAATCTGTTATCATCTAAAACATATATCGTAATTTCTACTCCATTTCAATCCTATTTGTAAACCTTCCACTAACTTACAGTTTTCTTTTTGGCGGTGGGGGGGTATAAGTAATTTATATTTTTTAAAATTGTATATTTTAAAAAATTTTTCTTCTATTTCTTTCCTTATTATGTATTTTATTTTCATAAATTCTATTATCAATAATTTTATCTTCATTTTTTTATCTTTATTATTTTTTACCTTAATTACTCTTCTTCTTTTTATCATCTTGCTCTTTTAAATTATTATTATTATTATTACCTTTATATTTTTATTTATTTTTGTTTTATTAATCTTTTAATTATCATTTATTTGGTTATTTAATTTATTTTTTCAATATTTTTATTTATTTAATACATAGATACATACATACATACATATATATATATATATATATATGTGTGTGTGTGTGTGTGTGTATTCTTAGTAATTATTTTTATTTTTAAAAAACAGTGCACGATACAAACAGTAGAGAATAATATAATTATTTTCTATTTTAAAAATATGGTCCCATCGCTACACAGGAATTACTATGTTTTAAAACAGAAACTAAACCTTTAAACTTAATTATAAAATTAAATTTAAAACCCATAGCTCCGTGCCATTCTCAAGCGATTTTTGGATATTTATTTCATTAATAAGCACAGGCAATCTTAATATTTTAAATTGCTAAGGTTACGAAAAATTCAATCATTTAGATAAGGGTTTTTTGGGTTTTAATTTCCCTAGACAATTTGTGTATCAAATATAAGTTACTTTCAAAATCAGGTTAAGTTAAGGTGGGGTAGGGATGGCTGCTCACAAAAAATGGCATCCGTTTTTTGCGTGTCGTCTGGATTTTTCAATAATAAAAAGTTTTTGGCATTTTTATTTGGCCGCTTAAATTATAATTTTACACATAAAAATTTCTTTAAAGGGTCGCCTGAATATGAATAAGTCGTATTTTTAATATTTAAAATCTATGTAAAGCACTTTTCCTACTTCTAATAACTAATATACTATACGTTATTTTTTACAAATAAATATATTACAATTACATTCGTATTTTATTTACATTACTCGGACTATTGTCCTCATCTTTGTAACCATATTTATTACAACGTTTCGGCCGCTGTACGCTCCGGCCTTCTTCAGGTGGTTGGAATGTCGAACTGAACCCTTGTTTTCGCTCACTGGGGTAGAATGTTCTAGTTCCACGTGCCATGTTTTTAATGGATGTCAGTTATCAGTTATCTCCTGTTAATTTCCCTCTGAAAGTTCTCCACTGCTTCAACCGGGTATTGAACTCACACTCTAAAGGGCTCTTGGTTCTTGCTCTCACTTCTTGAAGATGATTCAGACAAGCAGATTGAAAACTGCTGAGTCCACTAAAACACGTTGATTTCCATTCTAGCCGCTCCAAGGCTAAGCGCTCAAGGGTGTTATGTGATATATTGACAGCTGATAGCAAGATGTTATATATATATATATATATATATATATATATATATAGATATAGATATATGAATTTAGGTAAAAATGGCAACGAAAACAATGGCAGAGTAAAAATGGCAACGGTAAAAATGGCAAAAATGGATAAATAAGAAAAAATGGCAAAAAGAAAAAATATAGATAAATATCTCACAATGAGTTTATTAAAATCTTGGATACAATACATAATGGAAAAACATGAGAAGTTTGTCAAATTAAAAAGAATATTCAGCTAAAGCTCCCCCCTCCCATGAGATTTTACTTTTTAGGCGATTACGTCTGAACACACTGAAAAACTTGGGAAAAAACAATTATAGGTACACTTGATGACGGCTTCCGGTATTGAAATTAGAAACCGACATTA